>JAWQFJ010030366.1:0-20000 GCA_034096865.1 Theodoxus fluviatilis | reverse complement strand
GTTATGTCTGAGTTGCAGGTATGGTTTCCAAGGAGACTTCCACGTTATGAATGTTTTTTCACTGTGACAACACTGTAAACCGTTTCAAGAACTGCCATACCCTCGGATGTTTTACAGTGTCTTATGTTGACCAAAAAAGTAGTGGTCTTGGATTTAACAAACTTAAAGACTTAGTCATGTCTCATGAAATTCTCGTGCATGTTTGATACAGCTACAGATGAAATGTTGAGAGGAAAGGGAATGATTACTTATAAATGGCATTTTAAGAGTTTCAAATGAAATAATTATTTTTCTAATTAGTCTGTAAGAACCATATTCTTTTCTGTTTTCAACCAATGAATTTGTATATAACATAATACAATATGAGTATCTTTTTTTCCTTGCCTGGCTTGCTGATAATAGAACAGAAGGAAAGAGGACTTTGCAAGAGGTTCAACTCCATTTCCTCACTCCAGCCTGAATCAGGTGGTAGGGATAAGGCTGTAGCTGTCCCCACCCATTCCTCTGTGAAACCACAGCTCTAACACTTCGATCTGCAGGGAGCTTTAACTGGATGACCTGTGAGCATGAATGTCCTGTTCACATGGTCAGTGGGAGAGGAGTGTTTTGTCTGGGTTTAGTTCACCTAGCGGGCATGCAGTTTTGACTTTCCCTGTAGTTCCCCCTCTCTCTCTCTCTCTCTCTCTCTCTCTCTCTCTCTCTCTCTCTCTCTCTCTCTCTCTCTCTCTCTCTCGTCCCTGCCCTTTTTCTCTCTCCTCCTCCTTCTCACTCCCAACCCTCCACTCCAGCAGGTTAGATAAAAATCATAATATCTTTTCTAGTGCCCAGAGCCTTGTCTGCCAGCCTATATACCTATCTACCTGTACTACCTGCCTGCCTACCTGAGGAAAGGGTGCCCTGGAACCTATGTTGCTCCATAGCGATGCAGCTGTGCTGGTGATGAGGGATGGTGCATGCAGAACTGAAAGCCCCTGGCCTGTGTGCATGCTGCAGCTGCTGCACAGGGAGTGCAGCTATAATATGCACTGGGTAAAAGCAAGACAGTCTCCTAATCCATCTCCCTACTGGGATAGCTAATGTGATATTGTTGTTGAGGACACTTGCTCTGGGGCACTCCAAATCATTGACAGCAACTGCTGGAGGACTGGATACCATCTGCAGATAGCTGAGGACCATTCCGTACTGGTGTCGTGGCAAGGCCCTCCTGTTCCAAGTGGCATGCCAATGTCTTGATTGAGCACTGTACTCAATCCATGTTAGCGTTCATCCGTTTATTGATACTCATGTGTTTCATTTTGCTTTGTTTTGAGTTAACTCCATGATGTCAGTCCCTGTATTCCACTAGTTGATATTTCTGATCTGATAGTCTAGCTGTTTTACTCTTGTACTATTTGTATGATATCCTTTAGGGGTCCAGCGTAGTGTTGGTGTCAATGGGAGATTCCTTTTGTGAATGTCTGCTTGATAGTGGGACTAAGTGAATTGACTTCTGATGTGGAGCCTTTCTCTTGATCCTGGGCCTTGCCTTGTTCTCCCTCATGCATGATTTGTTTTCATTTGACTTTGGAAAGGAAAAGCTAAAATGCATATCTGTCTTAAGAACATGGCCACCCTATTAAATGTACCCTTTTTCTCTCTATTAAATTTGCCAATGAAATTGAATTTAATATGTTGAAGTCTGTCTTCTCCTGGAATCAGGAGCAATGATTCCGATTTGATTTTGCTTCAATGGATCTGGGAGATGTTTTTTCTCTCTTCATTGATTAAAAAAAAAAGATTTATTCAAAGAAAATGAATTCTTGAATTGATTTTTAGTATCATGAAGTGTCATAAGAGCAATAGCAATTCTGATGATTTTTTCTCTCCAACATGTTAGTAATTTTTGTTTTACTGTTTGTATGTATGTGTGTATATATATATATATATTTTTCTTTGAGACTTCTTTTCTTAAGTAAAAAAAGAAAAGAAAAGAAAAAAGCTCAGGTATATAATACCAGTGTATGTAAAGGTTCTTAACATTGTCTTAGTGATGTCAGAGTTCTCCTTACAAACCACGTGTTGATGCTCATCCCTGTGGACTTCATAGTGTAATAGATCCCGCCATGAACTTATGATACAGATTTTGGATGGGGAGATTGAGATGAGAGCTAACTCAACTTGTGGTGCTTTAGGAAGGGAATCCACTACAGTGTTGTTGAAAAAACAGAGGGAGTGTGTTCTGTTTGGTGTTAATTACTGTATGCTGCTAGCTACCTCCCTTCCTTGTCTGTGTGCTGTTAATACACAACTGTACTGTGGAGAATTTGAGAGTTTTGTTTTTTTTTGTTTTTGGTTGTTTCTCCTTCAAAACACTGTGGGGAAAAAATGAATGAATGGCATTTGTCTGAGTTGATTAAAGTTCACCACTCCTATTGTGATAACGGAGGAGTCTGGATTTAGCATAGCACACCTCCACTCTCCACTGGGTGAATACTGGAGAGGAGTTCAGATGCTAAACCAGAGAGCTGGCTTATTTCCAGACATCTGGTTCTGCGTACTGTCACAGGCTGTTGGTTTTGAAGCACCTCTTCCTGGCAGGTGTGTTTGTCCAGTTAAATCAATGAACTCCTTCTAGCTATTAGTTGTTGTGTTACGTGTGTTGCATAGAGATTGGCTGTGCATTGACTAATGACATCATATGGTTCCTGCGTCTTTGTATTGAGCACTACATCTACCTGTGTATGGAGGAAAAATAAAGGACCTGACACATACCACTGTGCTGTTGGTAACATTTTCTTGCTTTATTGCCATTGTCATATCTTTTAGATATGGAAGTACCAGGTACCTGTGAGGGTAGTGGTGGTACCCTGTAGTGTGGTTAACGTTGGTATTCAGCACTGAGCCTGTGTGTAGTTGGAATACTCCCCAGGGAGTGGAGATGGGGCTGGTGTCTGACAGTGCATCTTAGGCCTAAAGAAAAAAACAGTTGTGTTACAGTAAGGTGGCACAAACAAATTAATAAGGTTGGTAGGTCAGCCTGAATTTTTCTTCTTTTAATAATTAACTAAGTAATTAAAGCTGATGAGGCCAGATTGAACATACATCACTATTTATCTTTTGCTAAATCAACTTAATAAAACTTAAATAGTGGATTAGCCAAGTGCTCATAGGGCGGGGGAAATGGGACAACACACAATTTGTTGATAACTGTCAATTTCCCCGCCCCTCCCTAATTACAATTTAAAAAAGTTTAGAGTTGGCAGAACAAAATAGGGCTGGTTGGGTTACCACAACCACAACTTGTTGGGGTTTAGGCCACATATCTGCCTGTCACTTTGTCATCAGGTGCCAGTAATGGATCATCACATGGCCCAGTGATTGGGGTTTAGGCCACATATCTGCCTGTCACTTTGTCATCAGGTGCCAGTAATGGATCATCACATGGCCCAGTGATTGGGGTTTAGGCCACATATCTGCCTGTCACTTTGTCATCAGGTGCCAGTAATGGATCATCACATGGCCCAGTGATCAGGGGTTTAGGCCATATATCTGCCTGTCACTTTGTCACCAGGTGCCAGTAATGGATCATCACATGGCCCAGTGATTGGGGTTTAGGCCACATATCTGCCTGTCACTTTGTCATCAGGTGCCAGTAATGGATCATCACATGGCCCAGTGATTGGGGTTTAGGCCACATATCTGCCTGTCACTTTGTCATCAGGTGCCAGTAATGGATCATCACATGGCCCAGTGATTGGGGTTTAGGCCACATATCTGCCTGTCACTTTGTCATCAGGTGCCAGTAATGGATCATCACATGGCCCAGTGATAGGGGTTTAGGCCACATATCTGCCTGTCACTTTGTCATCAGGTGCCAGTAATGGATCATCACATGGCCCAGTGATTGGGGTTTAGGCCACATATCTGCCTGTCACTTTGTCACCAGGTGCCAGTAATGGATCATCACATGGCCCAGTGATCAGGGGTTCGAGACCCAGATATGTGTGATTAGTTGCTACGTAGAACTTTTCCTCCTGCCAAGTACATAAAAATTGTGTAGGTGGGTTATGATGCTGAAGGGAATTATTTGTATTGCCTTTTAGCCTCTCCAAAGGCTGTGTGTTGATTGCAAAACCCTTAGAGCTGGTTACAGTAACAGCAAGTCAAGTCGCGAATTCTCTAGTTAATCACCTTTTATGAATCATATAGACAGACACAGTGGGTCGTTTTTTGCTCCCAAACCAATAGGAATTTGTAGTAAGAGTAAATACTTAAGTATAATTACTAACATTAAATGTTGCACAAGCTACATTCAACTACACTTGTTGTAAACATAAGTGATAGGATTAAGCAATAAAGGTTAATGAAAACTCCCAAGTGTACAATATGAATCACCTAGTGAAGAAAAAAAGAAAAGAAAACGAAAAACATACAAACAAAACTACTACAAACACTTACCAAAAATCTTATTTAACTGAACTACTGAACTCTAGTTGTAGCTACATACCATGTGTTGAGTAACTGCAAATACAAAGTATTTAAATAGAGCCAGATTTTTCCCATCCCTGGAATGGGAAAAATCTGGCTCTATTTAAATATCATGACAATGTGGGATGTTATACTGGCTGCAACCCTGTGTTGTTAGCTTTAGTTCAATGTCCACAATGGGCCAAAGCGAAAAGACAAAAAGTATTTACAGGAACTTCCCATCTTTTCAAACTTGTTTAAAATACAAAGTGTAGCAGTAAGTAAAGGTAACACACAGATTTATCGTACTCTCAGATGAAGAATTCATTTGAACTACTGGAGTAGGTCCCCTAGCTGAAGCAACCAAGATTTCCAACTCGTGAGGGGTGGGGTGGGGTGGCCGCAGGGCCGGACCAAATGAGTTGTGGGGGGGGGGAGGTTCCTTTTTGGTTGGGGGGGGACTTCGCTGATTTGTCCCCCCCCAACCAAAAAGGAACCTCCCCCCCCCCACAACTCATTTGGTCCGGCCCTGCGGCCACCCCACCCCACCCCTCACGAGTTGGAAATCTTGGTTGCTTCAGCTAGGGGACCTACTCCAGTAGTTCAAATGAATTCTTCATCTGAGAGTACGATAAATCTGTGTGTTACCTTTACTTACTGCTACACTTTGTATTTTAAACAAGTTTGAAAAGATGGGAAGTTCCTGTAAATACTTTTTGTCTTTTCGCTTTGGCCCATTGTGGACATTGAACTAAAGCTAACAACACAGGGTTGCAGCCAGTATAACATCCCACATTGTCATGATATTTAAATAGAGCCAGATTTTTCCCATTCCAGGGATGGGAAAAATCTGGCTCTATTTAAATACTTTGTATTTGCAGTTACTCAACACATGGTATGTAGCTACAACTAGAGTTCAGTAGTTCAGTTAAATAAGATTTTTGGTAAGTGTTTGTAGTAGTTTTGTTTGTATGTTTTTCGTTTTCTTTTCTTTTTTTCTTCACTAGGTGATTCATATTGTACACTTGGGAGTTTTCATTAACCTTTATTGCTTAATCCTATCACTTATGTTTACAACAAGTGTAGTTGAATGTAGCTTGTGCAACATTTAATGTTAGTAATTATACTTAAGTATTTACTCTTACTACAAATTCCTATTGGTTTGGGAGCAAAAAACGACCCACTGTGTCTGTCTATATGATTCATAAAAGGTGATTAACTAGAGAATTCGCGACTTGACTTGCTGTTACTGTAACCAGCTCTAAGGGTTTTGCAATCAACACACAGCCTTTGGAGAGGCTAAAAGGCAATACAAATAATTCCCTTCAGCATCATAACCCACCTACACAATTTTTATGTACTTGGCAGGAGGAAAAGTTCTACGTAGCAACTAATCACACATATCTGGGTCTCGAACCCCTGATCACTGGGCCATGTGATGATCCATTACTGGCACCTGGTGACAAAGTGACAGGCAGATATGTGGCCTAAACCCCAATCACTGGGCCATGTGATGATCCATTACTGGCACCTGATGACAAAGTGACAGGCAGATATGTGGCCTAAACCCCTATCACTGGGCCATGTGATGATCCATTACTGGCACCTGATGACAAAGTGACAGGCAGATATGTGGCCTAAACCCCAATCACTGGGCCATGTGATGATCCATTACTGGCACCTGATGACAAAGTGACAGGCAGATATGTGGCCTAAACCCCAATCACTGGGCCATGTGATGATCCATTACTGGCACCTGATGACAAAGTGACAGGCAGATATGTGGCCTAAACCCCAATCACTGGGCCATGTGATGATCCATTACTGGCACCTGGTGACAAAGTGACAGGCAGATATATGGCCTAAACCCCTGATCACTGGGCCATGTGATGATCCATTACTGGCACCTGATGACAAAGTGACAGGCAGATATGTGGCCTAAACCCCAATCACTGGGCCATGTGATGATCCATTACTGGCACCTGATGACAAAGTGACAGGCAGATATGTGGCCTAAACCCCAATCACTGGGCCATGTGATGATCCATTACTGGCACCTGATGACAAAGTGACAGGCAGATATGTGGCCTAAACCCCAACAAGTTGTGGTTGTGGTAACCCAACCAGCCCTATTTTGTTCTGCCAACTCTAAACTTTTTTAAATTGTAATTAGGGAGGGGCGGGGAAATTGACAGTTATCAACAAATTGTGTGTTGTCCCATTTCCCCCGCCCTATGAGCACTTGGCTAATCCACTATTTAAGTTTTATTAAGTTGATTTAGCAAAAGATAAATAGTGATGTATGTTCAATCTGGCCTCATCAGCTTTAATTACTTAGTTAATTATTAAAAGAAGAAAAATTCAGGCTGACCTACCAACCTTATTAATTTGTTTGTGCCACCTTACTGTAACACAACTGTTTTTTTCTTTAGGCCTAAGATGCACTGTCAGACACCAGCCCCATCTCCACTCCCTGGGGAGTATTCCAACTACACACAGGCTCAGTGCTGAATACCAACGTTAACCACACTACAGGGTACCACCACTACCCTCACAGGTACCTGGTACTTCCATATCTAAAAGATATGACAATGGCAATAAAGCAAGAAAATGTTACCAACAGCACAGTGGTATGTGTCAGGTCCTTTATTTTTCCTCCATACACAGGTAGATGTAGTGCTCAATACAAAGACGCAGGAACCATATGATGTCATTAGTCAATGCACAGCCAATCTCTATGCAACACACGTAACACAACAACTAATAGCTAGAAGGAGTTCATTGATTTAACTGGACAAACACACCTGCCAGGAAGAGGTGCTTCAAAACCAACAGCCTGTGACAGTACGCAGAACCAGATGTCTGGAAATAAGCCAGCTCTCTGGTTTAGCATCTGAACTCCTCTCCAGTATTCACCCAGTGGAGAGTGGAGGTGTGCTATGCTAAATCCAGACTCCTCCGTTATCACAATAGGAGTGGTGAACTTTAATCAACTCAGACAAATGCCATTCATTCATTTTTTCCCCACAGTGTTTTGAAGGAGAAACAACCAAAAACAAAAAAAAACAAAACTCTCAAATTCTCCACAGTACAGTTGTGTATTAACAGCACACAGACAAGGAAGGGAGGTAGCTAGCAGCATACAGTAATTAACACCAAACAGAACACACTCCCTCTGTTTTTTCAACAACACTGTAGTGGATTCCCTTCCTAAAGCACCACAAGTTGAGTTAGCTCTCATCTCAATCTCCCCATCCAAAATCTGTATCATAAGTTCATGGCGGGATCTATTACACTATGAAGTCCACAGGGATGAGCATCAACACGTGGTTTGTAAGGAGAACTCTGACATCACTAAGACAATGTTAAGAACCTTTACATACACTGGTATTATATACCTGAGCTTTTTTCTTTTCTTTTCTTTTTTTACTTAAGAAAAGAAGTCTCAAAGAAAAATATATATATATATATACACACATACATACAAACAGTAAAACAAAAATTACTAACATGTTGGAGAGAAAAAATCATCAGAATTGCTATTGCTCTTATGACACTTCATGATACTAAAAATCAATTCAAGAATTCATTTTCTTTGAATAAATCTTTTTTTTTTAATCAATGAAGAGAGAAAAAACATCTCCCAGATCCATTGAAGCAAAATCAAATCGGAATCATTGCTCCTGATTCCAGGAGAAGACAGACTTCAACATATTAAATTCAATTTCATTGGCAAATTTAATAGAGAGAAAAAGGGTACATTTAATAGGGTGGCCATGTTCTTAAGACAGATATGCATTTTAGCTTTTCCTTTCCAAAGTCAAATGAAAACAAATCATGCATGAGGGAGAACAAGGCAAGGCCCAGGATCAAGAGAAAGGCTCCACATCAGAAGTCAATTCACTTAGTCCCACTATCAAGCAGACATTCACAAAAGGAATCTCCCATTGACACCAACACTACGCTGGACCCCTAAAGGATATCATACAAATAGTACAAGAGTAAAACAGCTAGACTATCAGATCAGAAATATCAACTAGTGGAATACAGGGACTGACATCATGGAGTTAACTCAAAACAAAGCAAAATGAAACACATGAGTATCAATAAACGGATGAACGCTAACATGGATTGAGTACAGTGCTCAATCAAGACATTGGCATGCCACTTGGAACAGGAGGGCCTTGCCACGACACCAGTACGGAATGGTCCTCAGCTATCTGCAGATGGTATCCAGTCCTCCAGCAGTTGCTGTCAATGATTTGGAGTGCCCCAGAGCAAGTGTCCTCAACAACAATATCACATTAGCTATCCCAGTAGGGAGATGGATTAGGAGACTGTCTTGCTTTTACCCAGTGCATATTATAGCTGCACTCCCTGTGCAGCAGCTGCAGCATGCACACAGGCCAGGGGCTTTCAGTTCTGCATGCACCATCCCTCATCACCAGCACAGCTGCATCGCTATGGAGCAACATAGGTTCCAGGGCACCCTTTCCTCAGGTAGGCAGGCAGGTAGTACAGGTAGATAGGTATATAGGCTGGCAGACAAGGCTCTGGGCACTAGAAAAGATATTATGATTTTTATCTAACCTGCTGGAGTGGAGGGTTGGGAGTGAGAAGGAGGAGGAGAGAGAAAAAGGGCAGGGACGAGAGAGAGAGAGAGAGAGAGAGAGAGAGAGAGAGAGAGAGAGAGAGAGAGAGAGAGAGAGAGAGAGAGGGGGAACTACAGGGAAAGTCAAAACTGCATGCCCGCTAGGTGAACTAAACCCAGACAAAACACTCCTCTCCCACTGACCATGTGAACAGGACATTCATGCTCACAGGTCATCCAGTTAAAGCTCCCTGCAGATCGAAGTGTTAGAGCTGTGGTTTCACAGAGGAATGGGTGGGGACAGCTACAGCCTTATCCCTACCACCTGATTCAGGCTGGAGTGAGGAAATGGAGTTGAACCTCTTGCAAAGTCCTCTTTCCTTCTGTTCTATTATCAGCAAGCCAGGCAAGGAAAAAAAGATACTCATATTGTATTATGTTATATACAAATTCATTGGTTGAAAACAGAAAAGAATATGGTTCTTACAGACTAATTAGAAAAATAATTATTTCATTTGAAACTCTTAAAATGCCATTTATAAGTAATCATTCCCTTTCCTCTCAACATTTCATCTGTAGCTGTATCAAACATGCACGAGAATTTTCATGGAGACATGACTAAGTCTTTAAGTTTGTTAAATCCAAGACCACTACTTTTTTGGTCAACATAAGACACTGTAAAACATCCGAGGGTATGGCAGTTCTTGAAACGGTTTACAGTGTTGTCACAGTGAAAAAACATTCATAACGTGGAAGTCTCCTTGGAAACCATACCTGCAACTCAGACATAACTAAAATACAGTAGTAAACTTCAACCGGAAAATGAGGTGTGTCATTGGAAAAATGAGACAAGTTGAAAGTCATATTTAAAAAAAGGATGTATCACAGAAAAATAGATTGGGCAAAATATGGACTGGTGAAAACAGATGAATGAGGGGAAAAAATAAAAATGGACGAATGTTGGACATCTCTGGAGTGAGCAAGCCCTATCACAAAATCTGGTCAGACACCAATGTGGCAATGAACACATTCACTTAGGTGTGAGTTCGGGCCTTGTGGAGACAGATGACGAATCCATGAGAGAGAGAGAGAGAGAGAGAGAGAGAGAGAGAGAGAGAGAGAGAGAGAGAGAGAGAGAGAGAGAGAGAGAGACAGAGAGAGAGAGAGAGAGAGAGAGAGAGAGAGAGAGAGAGAGAGAGAGAGAGAGAGAGAGAGAGAGAGAGAGAGAGAGAGTTGGAGAGAGAGAGAGAGAGAGAGAGAGAGAGAGAGAGAGAGAGAGAGAGAGAGAGAGAGAGAGAGAGAGAGAGAGAAAGAGAAAAATTCCAGTCCAGCTTGAGCTGTCAGACTTTCGTTGACCTTTTGTTCATTGACTTCTGGAAAGCCCGGACATGGGAAGTTGGTAACTGTGCAAACCACTGTTCCATCACAGCAGCAACACCATCAGTGCTCCCCTTGATCTCTCTAGTTCCATCAATGCAGTTGCACTCACTCACAGCATGACTCCTCCCCAAGGCTTCTTTTCCCCTGGCTTTTATTTATTTTCCATCATTGGCATCAGCGACGCGTCACCTCCACATACCACTGTACCAACCACTGTACTGGCCTTTGTGTCTGCTCAACTCGCCAAGTCACACAGTCTTTTCCTGAGAATGAGAACCATCCTGGAAGTTAGTGGTTCTCAATTTGTTCCAGATCCAAGTCGGCAAGGGGGAACAACTCTGTCCCATCCTCCATCTGGTCACCATGGCAACCACACTCGCTGTCCTCCTCTTCCTCTTCCTCGCCCGAGGGATCGGCGGGGATGAACTGGCGGTGGGGGAAGTGAAAGTTCTGGTGGGG
This sequence comes from Theodoxus fluviatilis, assembly GCA_034096865.1. Taxonomy (NCBI): domain Eukaryota; kingdom Metazoa; phylum Mollusca; class Gastropoda; order Cycloneritida; family Neritidae; genus Theodoxus; species Theodoxus fluviatilis. Next base: position 9,124 of record JAWQFJ010030366.1, on the reverse strand, counting down.
GAAGTGGAAGGTCTGGGGAGGGGTGGGAGGAAGGGCTACCCCTGCAGCATGCCGCAGGTCCCCTAGGGGACTGGGGCAGTGGTTAGAGCGCTTGGCTGCCGGGCTTGCCTCGGTGTCTATTGGGGAGCTGGCAATGGGCATCAAACATGATGATTCAGGCTCCAAGTGGAAACGACACATCCCCTTCTGGAATGATATAAAGGTTTGAGAAATTAATTTCCCCCTTTTTTTGGGGGGGTGGGGTTGGGTGGGAGGGGAGAGAGAGAGAGAGAGAGAGAGAGAAAGAGAGAGAGGGGGGGGGGTGTGTGTTTGGGCAGAGAGAGAGAGAGAGAGAGAGAGAGAGAGAGGTGTGTGTGTGTGAGTGTGTGTGTGTGTGTGTGTGTGTGTGTGTGTGTGTGTGTGAGTGTGTGTGTGTGTGTGTGTGTGCGTGTGTGTGTGTGTGTGTGTGTGTGTGTGTGTGTGTGTGTGTTAAAATGGATGAGAAATAGGGTCGCAAGTGTACTAAGATTTCCTTGACTGTCGAGACATATGCCTCACTGCACATTCTGCAGCACTAAACACAGCTATATTAAAGGGAAAATGAACCAATAATACTTACAAAGAAATGGAGATGTTTGATTTATTAACTTCATATTCACAAATTTATCACACTCAGCTCAAAAATCAGACTGATGCACTCCCTGGTCAACTCCATATTCCTACATGCCTGCGAGTCATGGACCCTGACAGCTGATTTGGAGGAAGGCCACAGGACACAGAGATGAGATGCTTCCAGAAAATCCTTGGCATCTCCTTCGTAGACAACATTAGAAATGAGAAAGTATAGCCCAGAATCAGGCAAGCTATTGGGCCTCATACATATTTTCTGACCACTGTTAGGAGAAGGAAACTGAGGTGGCATGGCCACATCTCAATGTTCAGGACAGGCCAAAACAGTCCTACAAGGAACAGTACAGAGAGGCAGAAAGAGAGGCAGGCAGAAAAAGAGATGGGAGGACAACATCTCAAAAGTGGACAGGCTTGACGCTGAACAAGACAGTCAGAAGGACAGACGACAGTGAAAGATGGAGAGAACTGGCAGCCAGATCTGTAGTGCCCCAACAGTCATCAAGACTTCTGGATAGATGATGATGATTTTGATATAAGTAGGTCTTCATGGCTTTGATTTAACTCTTTTCTTCTCTGGTCTTTCCCATTTTCTTGCTGAGCATACAAACTGTTGAAGATGCCCTCTTATTAGGCATGCAGCTACCTTTCACCTACATGCCTAACAGTTTTCTGTGCCAATTTGAAAAAAGTATGAACATGGAAAACAGTTGGGGGGTTCTTATCATTCCATATGAAATGAATTTAAAGGTGGTGAATGGTGGAAATTTAACTACAGTAGTAGCTGCCTTCTTACAGTGAAGAAAATGGTATCACTCAGAGTTGATATATCCTTGTTTTGAACTCCTGAGAACAAAATCATCAACACTTGTGTGGAGCTGATGGTGCCTTGAACATCCAAATGTCATTCATGACATTGTACACAAGTGTAATTGAACCGCTACACTGATAGAGTGTAGAAAAGTTGGCTCTAAGAGGGAGTGAATCCAATCAAGACATGAAGCCACTTGCAGAGCTGAAGTACTTCAAACAGGCTGATGCATATTTCAATTATGGAAGTGTACAATTTTTATAGCTTCCACCTTTTCCAAGAAACTACTATGGATAGAGTTTTTTATTTGGGCATCTAATACTACCTATGATAATGCTACATAATTACCATGAAAGTGAACTCATGTGAATAGAAGGGGGGGGGGGGGGGGGGAGAGAAGAGTACAAAAGTTGTATGAGATATAGATGAAACTATCCAAGCAGCAAGCTTTACAGGGGTTTATGTCATCACATTAAAGAAACTCCACAGAGCCGAGAGCATCTAGGCACATGAGTCACCAGGTTGCTTAACCTACCTAGTTTTTCTTGCTCTGGTGTCCCGCCTACGAAGACCTCAGACAGAAGTATATCTATGATTTGTTTGACAGAGATTATCGCATAGATATCACTGACTTATTACATACAGATGATGTCCATCTCATGAGGTCAGTTGCGATGTATCTATATTCTGCCTTTAGAAGAAGACAAGAGGTCTTAAAAACAACCGTTGAGATGTTCGAACAATTAGGTTGTGATAGGCTGGTGGCCTAACAAATACAATTGTTTGTTTGTTCGTTATCCTACCTAGTTGGCAAATAATAGGCTGGTGACAACATGCATCAAACATTTGACTGACTTTACACATGCTTTCATCATGTTGACACACATTGACACCAGCCTATTCCTCGAAAGATCTTGCAAGGTTCCTATCCTAAGCAACACGCCCCAGGAATACAAGTGGTGCTATTCAGTTGCTATCAAAGGCATTAGCAAACAGACAAACAACCTTTAATCATCCAAATTTCTTAGGAATTTCATGCATACAGTTTCACTGTAAAATGTACATTTATTGATAATCACTTCAAACTTTAAAATTGCAATACGAGCATTATTGCAATAGTAATTACAAGGAAAATGCTGATAAGATAATGCATTGAATTGCTATTGCAAAGCTTACAAAGAAACAAGCAAACATGAACTATCTGTAGAAACATTCCAGACTGTTGTGAAATCTTTCAGTGAAAGTGGCGATAAATTCATCTGCCTAAAGATTTGTTAAAATGTTGGATGAAGGATTCTTTCAGTTCAGGAGTTGATACAAGCCCTGTCACTACAGCGACCAAGCCATCATGATACAAGCCCTGTCACTACAGCGACCAAGCCATCATGATACAAGCCCTGTCACTACAGCGACCAAGCCATCATGATACAAGCCCTGTCACTACAGCAACCAAGCCATCATGATACAAGCCCTGTCACTACAGCAACCAAGCCATCATGATACAAGCCCTGTCACTACAGCGACCAAGCCATCATGATACAAGCCCTGTCACTACAGCGACCAAGCCATCATGATACAAGCCCTGTCACTACAGCAACCAAGCCATCATGATACAAGCCCTGTCACTACAGCAACCAAGCCATCATGATACAAGCCCTGTCACTACAGCAACCAAGCCATCATGATACAAGCCCTGTCACTACAACAACCAAGCCATCATGCATGTGGTGGCACCAGTCTGTGGGTGTGACTGCATGTCTGGGATACAAACTGGATGCTGCTCGGTGGCAACAAGGGATGGATTTCAGTTTTGAAGCTCATACAAAGGAGATTGTTTTGGTTGCTGTTGTTGTTGCTGCTGTTGTTACTGACCTCATACTCGGATACAGGGACTTGGACGGGGTCTGACTGGGAAAGTTGCACATAGGCAGTCTGCAATGAAGAGAAAGCCACATCACAATGGGGAAATATGAGTTTCATGGAGTAGGCATTGCGACGACTGGAATTGTAAAAGAAACACCAAACAGCACATCACTGATGTACACGAACAGTGCACTGATTGTCAAAATGTCGACTTTTACAGCTGGCCACCATAGTTTCAGTTTCGCAGGCAGACAGAACAAGTGGTGAGTAAATCTTCAACCCTCTCTGAATGGTATGAAATGACTTAAGTAGTCTAACTGTATTAAATATTGTTACAGTGTATTACATTGTTGGGTTACGACAGGATAAACACAGAGATGAATCACAAGGACATTCCCATCAACAAATCAGCAATTGAATGCATGGGTCAAATTTCAAACAGTGAAAAGTATTTTCCCCACCCAGCCCCTGACAAAGACTTAAACGTAAAAAAAACCAGCACTTCTTGTTTACCATGCATACCATCGTCTCTAACTTGTTTTCGTTTTAATAAGACCTAGAACTTTACCTATGTTGGTTGTTTATCAAGTGCTACTGTTTATATGAGGTCATAAAAGAAAAGTTAAAAAAACTGTGCAATTTCATTATTATGTGTCATATTCATCTGCTCTTATGACTTTCCACTGTATCAGTACACAGTGTAGAAACTGAGGTTAGAACTGATGAAAAGAGAAAGTAGTGCACAGCAGCACACTTCCACATGGTAAGTTAATCTTAGACTCAGTAAGAGTAACTAACCCCTCTAGTCAGAGAATATCCAAGTCTCAGTAAACTGACAGACAGGCAGACACTCCAGGAAGGATGAGCTTGGGAAGTGACACATCCTTCAAGATGAAGCTGCTACAAAGGAATTCCATGACTGTTATAGACCAGCACTGCACACATGTACATTGTAGAGTGGGACTCCAATGGAGGACAGGCAGCTACAGATAGGACAGCGGTTGCATGGAGTGTCGGAGAAGGACAAGAGAGGAGATGAAGTGGAAAATAATGTGCACCAGGCAAAAAGTGCATGGAATAAATCAGACTAAGAAAAATAGTTGGAAATCAGAGGGTGGTACTGGATATTATATCCCCTGCCAAATCCAGGGAGCGGCGCACTTGCTTTAATATAGAGAATGAGTGTGGGGCAAAGGTTAAGGAGAGAGTGTAGTTTTCAGAAGGTCATGTGTGCGTGTGTGTGTGTGTGTGTGTGTGTGTGAGTGAGTGAGTGAGTGAGAGAGAGAGAGAGAGAGAGAGAGAGAGAGAGAGAGAGAGAGAGAGAGAGAGAGAGAGAGAGAGAGAGCATGTCTATGTGTGTGTTTGTAAGTGTGTGTTTGCATGTGTGCATGTTTGTGTGGTTGGTGTATGTGTGCAAGTGCACATGCATGCATGTTTGTGTGGTTGGTGTGTGTGCTGCACGTTTGTGTGTGTTTGTGGTTTGTGTGTGTGTTTGGGGGGGGGGGGACGACAGCAAGAGCTGGGGAGGGGTAGAGTGGTAGTGTCGGGATTTCCATGGGATCCGCGGCTCCAAACAACAAAAGCTGGGGAGAACATCAAGCCCGTATGGAGGCATCCCAAACATGCCTGGCTGGGACAGGGGCCCAGAAAAAGGCAGCCCACGTTGACTCTTCCAGGATGGGCGCCTCTGGGGTCCTGGGGCAGGGAGGCAGACTGAGCCCTGAGAGCACGGGCCAACCCCTCCCTCTCTGTGTGTCTGTGTGCCATGCCGCGAGCTTTCCCTGCGTCCATCCCAACATTCGGTGTGCCACTTCTCTGTGTCTCTGAGCGTCCCTGTATGTTTCTGTCATGGGCGGAACCCGTCCCAGAGCTCTCTCTGTGTGTGTGTGTGTGTGTGTGTGTGTGTGTGTGTGTGTGTGTGTGTGTGTGTGTGTGTGTGTATGTGCGTGTCAATGTGTGTGTGTGTGTGTGAGAGAGAGAGAGAGAGAGAGAGAGAGAGAGAGAGAGAGAGAGAGAGAAAGAGAGAGAGAGGGACGGAGGGACGGACGGGCGGGGGGGGGGGGGGGCGGCGGACGGACACACTCACACACACATGGATAGAGTGGACAAGTCAAGTGAGTGCATATCTATGTGCAACTGAGGACGCAAAAAGGACCCGCTTCCTCTCCAGTCAGTCCTCCTCACTTATAATAGCTCCCTCTGTCTCCCCCCGACACACCCTCTTTTCAACCCCATCGAGTATTTACTCCTCTCCATGCCCCAGCAGGCTCCCTCATGGTTGATTCTTCCAGGCAATGCTCACCCATACTCCCCAAGTCAGTGCAGGTGCTGAGAAACGGGCGACGTGCACGTTAAGCCGCCAGATATGAATTATGAGTGCGAAATACGCGTTAGGTGACGAGCACCATGCACTGAGTTTGACTACGGCTAACTGAGCAGATGACGTTTGTATGGAGAGTGAACGCAAGCTTTTTACTCCTGCACAAGCGACTCTGGCGTCGGGAAGTGCCCAAATGAGCGAAAATCCAATCCTCACTCTGAGGAACGCGAAATAAAACATGACTGATCGGTTCAATTTCAGATGCCCTGGGCAAGTTCCGCATCGCCCGAGTGAGGACAGCACTCCAGGTCAAGTGGTCAAACTATCCACGCACTGTGGGCAGACAGTTGAAGCATCCATCTTCGAGTCTGTTTGCTCATGAAAATCCCACAGTAACCTGCTTGCAACACTGCTACACCCTCACTGCTTGCAACACTGCAACACCCTCACTGCTTGCATTACTGCTACACCCTAATCACTGCTTGCAACACTGCAACACCCTCACTGCTTGCATTACTGCTACACCCTAATCACTGCTTGCAACACTGTTACACCCTAATCACTGCTTGCAACACTGTTACACCCTAATCACTGCTTGCAACACTGTTACACCCTAATCACTGCTTGCAACACTGCTACACCCTCACTGCTTGCAACACTGCTACACCCTAATCACTGCTTGCAACACTGCTACACCCTCACTGCTTGCAACACTGCTACACCTTCACTGCTTGCAACACTGCTACACCCTCACTGCTTGCATTACTGCTACACCCTAATCACTGCTTGCAACACTGCTACACCCTCACTGCTTGCATTACTGCTACACCCTAATCACTGCTTGCAACACTGTTACACCCTAATCACTGCTTGCAACACTGTTACACCCTAATTACTGCTTGCAACACTGTTACACCCTAATCACTGCTTGCAACACTGCTACACCCTCACTGCTTGCAACACTGCTACACCCTAATCACTGCTTGCAACACTGCTACACCCTCACTGCTTGCAACACTGCTACACCTTCACTGCTTGCAACACTGCTACACCCTCACTGCTTGCATTACTGCTACACCCTAATCACTGCTTGCAACACTGCTACACCCTCACTGCTTGCATTACTGCTACACCCTAATCACTGCTTGCAACACTGTTACACCCTAATCACTGCTTGCAACACTGTTACACCCTAATCACTGCTTGCAACACTGTTACACCCTAATCACTGCTTGCAACACTGCTACACCCTCACTGCTTGCAACACTGCTACACCCTAATCACTGCTTGCAACACTGCTACACCCTCACTGCTTGCAACACTGCTACACCCTCACTGCTTGCAACACTGCTACACCTTCACTGCTTGCAACACTGCTACACCCTCACTGCTTGCAACACTGCTACACCCTCACTGCTTGCAACACTGCTACACCTTCACTGCTTGCAACACTGCTACACCCTCACTGCTTGCAACACTGCTACACCCTCACTGCTTGCAACACTCCTACACCCTCACTGCTTGCAACACTGCTACACCCTCACTGCTTGCAACACTGCTACACCCTCACTGCTTGCAACACTGCTACACCCTCACTGCTTGCAACACTGCTACACCCTCACTGCTTGCAACACTGCTACACCCTAATCACTGCTTGCAACACTGCTACACCCTCACTGCTTGCAACACTGCTACACCCTCACTGCTTGCAACACTGCTACACCCTCACTGCTTGCAACACTGCTACACCCTCACTGCTTGCAACACTGCTACACCCTAATCACTGCTTGCAACACTGCTACACCCTCACTGCTTGCAACACTGCTACACCCTCATCACTGCTTGCAACACTGTTACACCCTAATCACTGCTTGCAACACTGCTACACCCTCACTGCTTGCAACACTGCTACACCCTCACTGCTTGCAACACTGCTACACCCTAATCACTGCTTGCAACACTGCTACACCCTAATCACTGCTTGCAACACTGCTACACCCTAATCACTGCTTGCAACACTGCTACATCCTTCACTGCTTGCAACACTGCTACACCCTCACTGCTTGCAACACTGCTACACCCTCACTGCTTGCAACACTGCTACACCGAATCACTGCTAGCAACACTGCTACACCCTCACTGCTTGCAACACTGCTACACCCTCACTGCTTGCAACACTGCTACACCCTAATCACTGCTTGCAACACTGCTACACCCTCACTGCTTGAAACACTGCTACACCCTCATCACTGCTTGCAACACTGTTACATCATCACTGCTACATCATTGCTGGCAACAGGGTTACATCCACATTGCTTGCAGCATTGCTACATCCTCATTGCTTGTAACATTGCTACACCCTCACCGCTGCAACATTGCTACACCCTCATTGCTTGCAATATGGCTGCATCCTCATTGCTGGCAACATGGCCTCATTCTAAATGGGTGCGAAATTGTTTCACCGCAACATTATTGCTGGCAATATGGATACATCCCACATTGCTGATGACGAGGCTGTTTTCAGCCAGAAAATAGAAAGCCGCAAATGCCGCCAGATCTAATCAGCACTAGTACCTCTGGGTGAGCTGACTGCTACGGTCAGACGGCTGGGATTATTTCTGTATCCAGACTGATTGTATAACTACAAATCCCATTGTTAGCACAACACCACAAGTACACTAGCAGCAACATTGCTACAACACGTGTTTGGACAGGAAAACATGGGGCAAAACGGACGTCATTTATGAGAGATAAGCAGCTAAGCATCAATCCCATGATAAAAGTCTGAGAGGTTTATCTATATAATCTAACGTATAACAGGAGCAAGAGGTAATCATGATGAGGTAATGATGCTGTCGTCCTGGCATCTCGGCATGAGCTCGTCATATCCTTTCACAACTCAAATATCAAATTTTTCGGAACAAGTTCAATACAAATGTTTTTCCATGACTGTGCTTGATAACTCCTAGTGTCCAAGGTACAAAAAAATCACAAGTTTTTGCGCGTGCACACATACACAACATTCATACACATAGACATTTCACACACCACAAGGACACCACACACACACACACACCACACACACCACACACACACGCCGCACGCCACGCTAACACATTCAAGCAAGCGAACACTTAAAAGCATCCACGCTTTCTGCACTTGCACGCACCCATATCTTCTTTCTCAAAAAGCTAGGAGCACTGAGTAGTTTTCATTGGCTTTTCCAACCGGCTAGTAAGAAGGGCAAAGAGCTCTCAAACCAGTGGTCGATGACAGTGGTTTGAAAGCGGCAAAAACACCCCAGACAGGAGGAACTCTGGGGCTGGGGCGGCAAAGCTCTGCCTGGCGAATGACCGTGCCAGAACACCCAAGCACCGTCAAGCAAACCACCAAGAAAAGGAGGCTAAAAATAGGACAGGAGGCCTCAGGATCACCATCATCATGGGCTAAAAAAAAATCGGAGGCTGGCATTAGGTGATCGATGGGGGACGGGGGGGGGGGGGGGGGGGGGGGGGGGGGGGGGG
>JAWQFJ010030365.1:27500-50000 GCA_034096865.1 Theodoxus fluviatilis | reverse complement strand
GATTCATGACGTGAAAGACTTCAGAAACGGTCTTTTTATTTTAAAATGGCAATTGATGTCATTCAGTTACATGTTCTGCACACATGGGTATGCAAATTAAGTTCTTAGAAACTGACTCCCCTGCACAATGTGTTTGTGTGGAGAATGGAATGCACTGCAGGAATTGGACAGAGAGAAGTCGAAAGTCAGTATCTTATGACTCAACATCCCACTGCTTCTCTACGCTGGTTCAGCAAGCTTTCGGAGTGAACGTAGGTAAACTATAGGTCGCCCGATTCCTACACCTCCAAGCAATCCTTTCGGAGTGAAACTCCTTTCTACAAGCACAGAGGAGCAGTTGAATGCTGATTCGTCAGACATAAACTGAGGGTGGAGAATAGTACTGTGCTATTTGGTGACTGTCCAAGCAGGTCAGGACTGATTCCATTCGTAATTTTTCTGGACCCAAACCCCGAGTTCTTTCTAGAACCTCCATCGCAAGTATGGGCAGTTGAATACCAGCTATGGTCTTGCGTCTCAGAACTTTCTTCTTTGAGGTGGGTCAGTGTTAAATTGAGGGTCATTTGAATTAAGTCATACTCTCATCGTCCTCACAGATCCCTGCTTTATTCCTCCATGTGGAGAAGCCATAACTGTTTGCCCAAGGATACGAGTGTGAAGTCTTCAGTATGAAACATCGAATCCAATGGTTTTGAAGCCACTGCGAGGTAGATGTTCGGCTCTGTGGACCAGAAATTCGAGTTTCGAACTAAGAGCTGACATTTTCGTTTGAAAGGGGGGAAAGTTAGAGGGTAAACAAGTAGCATTTTCATAAAGCTGAATCAACTTTCCTCTCAGAGAACATATGTCTGTTGGAAGTCTTTTACCAGCCTTCATTTGAGGACGACTCTTTGAGGAAAAAGCAGTTTCGTTTCCTCTCAAACGATCGTCGAATCGATTTTGCCAGTAATATTTCGTTTCATCTGCCTTTTTCTCATTGTCTGATGTTCCTGCTGTCATCAGATTTATTTTCTGCTCGAGATATTACATAAGTCTTTGTCCTATGTGCAAAGTTATTGAAGGAAAATGATATGGGCTCGCATTCATGAGTCATCGTTTATCTTAATAGAAGTTTCATTTACACACAGCTCATGCCCTATTTATTCAATGTCACATCTAAAGTATACATTCCGCAACTCCCATGACTCTATACTCGGCGAATTTGTTTTAGCGTCTTTTGTGCGTTTGCAGGTAATGTGAGAACGGACAAATGTAACTTACGGCCAAAACTGTTCGATACCCTTCTCATCAGCTGGAACTGTAACTGACGTTTTTGTTTTACCTATTGCGGTCACAAGCAGCATGAAAGACTACCAGGGAGCATTGAAACAGGATCGGAGGCTCTGTTCCAAATGTGCGTTCAAAACATCTTGCAAAAGTGCGTCCAACTCATGCACAAAATCAAAATGGTCGCCAAACCCCTTATCCAAGCCCAAGGAACATTACTGAACTCTTCAACCAATCAAACAGAAAAATCAACACCTAGCCCTCACTCAACATTCCTTCTGACAAGAACATCTTGTGAAGTGTTAAATCTTTCCAGAAACTGCTTTTAAAATGACGTCATTCGCGATCTGCTCGAAACCATGCACTACGGACACATTCGTCGATCTCTCTCATCACACGCCATCCCCACCCTAACCCCCTCCTCTCTCCTCGCAAAGCTCTCTCCGAGTAAACGATTCTCATTCTCCCCATTTCAGGTACTTCAATGTGCCTTGAAAGTTCAGCAACTGCCTGGATGGCTACGACAGCTACCTCTCCAATGCCTCTCGTGTCCTCAGGGTTGCAGGCGAGTGACTTTCTGCAGCTCGCTATGAACTCTGATCACTCCTGAAGACAGAGCTGCCAGCCCACGTACACACCTTGAGATGTAGATAGGTTGTTAAGATGTAATTTGTCACAGAAACCCATCACCAAACTTCCAAAGTCTTCCTCTGGTGACTCCAGCCCCTTCCCCGGCAATAATCATCTGAATCTTCATACTTTTCTGGTTTCCATTCACAGTATTATATCATGATTTTTATCTAATAAAATTTCCCCTTAAATTTACACACTTTTATCCCATCACTCATTCACCTGAGAGCTCTTTGGCAACAATGATGATGATGATGATGATGTTCGTCCATCGGGATCGATGAGGACCATAGATGTCATCATTTCATCTGGTTGTGGGTCCTCAGATGGCTGGTGAGACCAATCCGGGCCCGAAAGAGTCTGTTGCAATGTGGACAGGGAAGTGCAGGTGGCTGACCAGGGGAAAACGAACTGCTGGCTCTGGACTTCCTGGTGGCTCGCTTCACAGCAGCATCACTCGATCTTCTCTGTTCAAAAGCTGCTGCACCAGCATGGACTCTACTGCGCCAGGTAGAGCGGTCTGAAGTAACACTCTCCCAGCTGTCAGGATCTATGCAGCAGTTCTTCAGAGAGGCAACAATGATAGATCCCTTAGGAAAGACGTATGGGAAGATGAAGTGATAGGAGCAGGTGTTCAGCCTCTTAAAGAACCCTCTCTTACTGCTATGCTGCAGAAGTTAATTGAAAATCACTGGGTGCAGATGTCCTCTGAATGGAGGACTTTCAGATCATGCGCTGAACTGCAGGAACGCTAGTCGCTGAAAGGTTTAAGGCAAACACATTTTTCCGAATCGGACACTCTCAAAACGGCTCTGCAATCTTTTTTCCCTCCACATTCTACTAGTTGTTATTTATTTTTGTTTTGTATTAGCAATATCACTGTCTTTGAGTCAATGGATATCCCTTTTCGTGTAAGGCTAGCTCTTGTAAAAGGCAGTCTCTCTCAATCCGGGTAGATATATCATCTCGCTCTCTCTCCCCCCTCTCTCTCTCTCGCTCTCTCTATCTCTCTCTCTCTCTCTCTCTCTCTTTCTCTCTCTCTCTCTATCTCCAGAATATCCCTAAACCCACAGGGACTGAATCGATGAAACGGAAACGAGGAAAACCTTCAACAGGAGAAGGAACAGGGAGAAAACCTCCTCTGGGGGGAAAAAAAGCAAAGGAAGCCTCGTAAGTTGACCAAGAGTCCATAAAAGCGAATGGTGCGATGACACCACTAACAATGCTGCCTTGGGAGTCAAGAACAAGGTTTCGGGTGAATGACCACCTGGCGGCCCTGCAGTACAATGGGTCACAGTCTCATTCTCTCCTTGACCTGTTTTATTATTATTAAAAAATCAGTTTATTGGGTCTAATAAAATACACAAGAAGGACAAAATTACAAGGAAAGCAAAAAATGGAAGAGACGAAAATATCATTAATATCATGAATATGAACACCATATCATTATCTTCATCATTCTTATCACCATCATTGTTACGGACCTACTTACTGGGCCTCGGGTTAGCCTAGCCCGCACAAATGAAAATAAAAAGAAAAAACACGAACACCAGCACATATATATATATATATAACGAAGTGTATTCACCACACAAACACAATCCCTCACCAGCTCCGGCCCACACCCGGGCTCACAGGAGCTAACGTGCGGCCCCCGCCGACACTCGGTCTACAGACGCTCAAGCGGCCCCCGCCGACAATCTCGCTACAAGCGCTCAAGCGGCCCCCGCCGACAGTCTCCACACCGGCCCCCGCTGGTAGAGCTCCGAGCCTCAGCTAGCGTCTCTGGGACTCGTACCAGGCTGAAGAACCCCGTCTCCCTGGGGTTCAATCGCTCGAGTGTCGCACACAGCTTTTACTCGGCAAATATACAACCAATCGGATAATTTGCTCACACGTGAACACTCCTCATTCTTCATCATCATCATCATTTAGGGGTTGGAGGATACTGGGAGAGGAGAGAAGGGGTAGCATGGGTCGTTCAGTGTGTTGGATCTCAGGGGGGAAAATGTTGAGCTAATCTTTCTACGAAAAACGACGTCGAAAGGGAAGGATTAGATAAATGGTGTAGACTTGTGACGGGCGCGTGTGCGTGTATGCGCATATGCGTGTGCGTGCGTGAGAGAGAGAGAGAGAGAGAGAGAGAGAGAGAGAGGGAGAGAGAGAGAGAGGGAGAGAGAGAGGGAGGGAGAGAGAGAGAGAGAGAGAGAGAGAGAGAGAGAGAGAGAGAGAGAGAGAAAGAGGGGGGAGGGAGAGGGAGGGAGAGGGAGAGAGAGAGAGAGAGAGAGAGAGAGAGAGAGGGGGAGAGAGGAGGGAGGAGAGAGAGAGAGAGAGGGAGAGGAGGGAGATAGAGATATAAAGGAAGAGGGAGAGATAAAGGAAGAGAGAAAGAGTGAGAGGGGGAGAGAGAGAGAGAGAGAGAGAGAGAGAGGGAGAGAGAGAGAGGGAGAGAGAGAGAGGGAGAGAGAGAGGGGGAGATAAAGGGAGAGAGAGAGAGAGAGAGAGAGAGAGAGAGAGGGAGAGAGAGAGGGAGAGATAAGGGAAGAGAGAGAGAGAGAGAGAGAGGGAGAGAGAGAGAGAGAGAGAGAGAGAGAGAGCACCTTGACCTGTTATACCCCTGAAGATCACGAAGATGTCAGAACCACCTAAATCGAGTGAGAAAGAGGACACGTATCATTATGAGTAACACAGACCACCCTCTCCACACAGAATTCCACTGCAGACTCACTCCTCGCAGTCAAAGTTTCCGTCCTCCATACACACGCAGACAGATGCCATCGACCCTTTATACCAACTGTCCTGAATGCTTCAAACACCAACTATTCTAGACCTGCAATCTGATCTGAATCTCTGGCAGCGCAATCACACTTTTGTTCAATTCTCCTTGTTTGTGAAATTTGTCTTGCATTGCGAAGTTTCATCTGTACATAGCCATTTACATAATCCCAATGAAATATAAGTTTAATTCCAATATTTTGGATGAACAGAGTGCATGTCTTGTCATGTCATGTTATGTTATGTTATGTTACACAGCAGAAGGAGGGATGTTGGCATTGATTTAACGAAAGAGCTAACATCTTTTCATTTTTCTACCTGTTGATTTGTCAGTACATGCTCCTTATGTGTTCAATCGAGACGACATGCTATGTTAATTGTTTTAGACTGGAAAAAAGCATTGATTAAAACTACGCTGTGACGTTTCTCCACTAACGGAGTTCCGTCGATTACACAAATAAATGTCTGTAACATAGTCTCTCCTGTGCTTGTGGTGGCAGCTGCAGCTTTTTTCTGTCTTCTCTCTTCCATAAACTTAGATTCACTGTCCCTTAAATGAATCCATTTATGGATACAAAAGATTCGGCTTCACAAGAAATTTGAAAATAACTACATCTAAACGGATAACATATCCATACGACGTTAAAATTGAAAACAGCTTCTTCTGTGCTTATTGCAATTACACGGTCGTTTTCAAGTTGTTTGGCAGTCCGTCGTCAAAGCAAATCTCATGCAAAAATGTTGTAGTGATCGTTCATTTCTTCGGGAAGGGACAATAATAAGTTCTGGGCTTCTCGGTGCCGTGGGCATCTCCCTTGTTTGTAGGTTTTTAGTTTCTGTAGACTTGAGGTAATTATCGTCTGGACGGGTAACATTACAGACAAATTACATCTCTGCCTGAAATGGTTGAAAAATCTCAAGAGTTTCAAAGCTGTGACCCGAGGGGTCTTGTTTACTGGTGCCAGGAAACCAGTCTCGTTCATTGAACAGAATGCTCTATATAACTGGAATACAAAAATGTTTGCATGAATGACGCACGAGGTACATGCAAAGTTGTGAAAGAGCCTTCAGCGTTTTAAGCGGTGAGGTTGTTTGAATCGATAAAAACGGACATCCACGACAATATTTGCTGAACAAACAAGTTCATCCAAATTTCCACAAAACATTCTTCGAAAAGCACATAGAATGAAATGTTCCCCTTTACTTCGATTTCAGGTTTTCTTTTCCCACTACGAAATCTCGTGGTTAGTGTTTGCCTGAGCCTCTATCTGCACAGTGAAGTGTAGAGGCTTTGTAATACAAGAGACTTTGGAGTTCCTACGCAGCCTACAAGCGCATCAATCTCGGGATTTGCTGAATGAGATGTTGCACAGTGCTGCTGAAGCTGCCCCCGGGTAGATATCGAAAGAGCATGATCTTGCATAGCGGACTTGAGAGTGGGTCATAATCCATCCTCAACGACCCATCCTCCCACTGATTATTCCCCTCCCCTTCCGAGCGTCTGTACACATATTAGGGGCCAACTGAGCGAGTGCCTCTCAGAGAAGCTATGAATGCACCAGGACCAAACATTCCAGCTGACGAAGGGCCCGTGTAGCAGCATGGGCCTCAGCTGGTTTTTTTCCCTGTACAGCCAAATGTCTGAGAGAAATGCGAACGAAGAAGTGTATTTTCTAGGGCTGCACGCACGCAGTGACTGGCAACGTCTGTTCCCCATTCAAAAACCCTCGAGTTCGACGTGAAACTTGAGGACGAAGCTCACACCAAGTGGAACTGTGAGGATTCTTCTGTCTGTCAGTCTCTCTTCCAATGACGTCAACTCTCGCACTCGAGTCCACATGTATCAGCCGCGCTGTCACCTACAGGACGACCCACTTACCTTCAGCATTCCCCTTTTAGAGCAGACACTTCGTCGCGTTCCTTGCAACTGGATAGGCTGCCCTCACGTGACAAACAGTTCGCGCCAAATTGTATTGTCTGATCTGTGATTGGATAAATGTTCTTACTGTATGTCTGGTTGACAAAAAATTTCGTTTGTAGCAGCTGTTCTTGAGATGTATTGACATAATATGAAAAGTGTGAAATATTTTCATTCTGAGATACTTTTTCGTGCTTTCGTCCACCTCATTTCAGAGAAAGGAAGCTCTTCAGTCACCACCTTGATTAAAAATCTAAGTATTGCATTGCATGAAATACTTTTCTTGAACATTTTTCTCCACATATCGTCAAACCTCCATTCTTCCTGATAAAACGTCACGGCCTGAAATGATGTGATTCGACCGAATTCTGTGGCAGGACACTGAGTGTGTGGCATCAGTATCCTGCATCTAAGTACCAGCTTTAGCGCTGAGCCTCGATTGCTTCTATGATGCAAGTTAGTTGGGCGAATTTAAATATCCCTGTTCACGTCGCTCAGGGGTCAAACTCGGATGACCCTCGTCCCCCTCCTCCTAACGCCACCCCCACCCCCCAAATAAAATCTGCACAGGTTCATAGATTAATGATCAAACTCGTCAACAGAACCTTCATCTGCAAATGAACAGCTTTGACCCTCCACTTCCATTTCTGCGCGGAATCTCAATAGCAGCCAGTGTCATACAGTACGATATTCATTTCGTGTAGGTTCACAAATACATGTACACTAATCGAAACCTTTTTCACCCACCAAACCTGATGTTATGTTTGTTTTTTCTTTGGTGTTTTAAAGATGCTCACGCATTATCTCTCCTTGTTTTTCTGTCTCGCCCGAGTGAGGGTTTCTGCTCTCGATATGAGAGAAAGGCCTGACGGCGCATCTTCAAGGAATTCACTCCCTCCAGTCGCAGGAGCAAATTAGTACATGTGCCTGGCATGAGCGTATCTCTAAACCCCCTTTCTCTATGTCTATCTTCCCTCCTTATCAGGCTTCACAGGTAGCCAGTGGCCAAATATGGTAAGGTCACGTGACCTTTGGTTGGCCTTCTGGAACCGCGAGAATCATCAGATAGATAGTCAAGAAAGATCCTCCAAACTACCTAGCAGCCCTTTGTCCATCCTCCTCCTCTTTACCATAGTCCTGACTGCTTTGGGAACCGATGATGAACAATGTCATCGTTTGGATGTACCCATTGTGTGCGAACAGAATAAAGATCCAAAGGTAACGAAGCTTCAGCTTTCTCATTCTGTCCAATTAGACTATTAACCATCTCTCTCTCTCTCTCTCTCTCTCTCTCTCTCTCTCTCTCTCTCTCTCTCTCTCTCCATCTACCTTATCCTTTCCTCCTTATCTCTCTCTTTCTAGCAAACTACTTTTCCCACTAGCTCTCTCTAACTAAATGCATTTTATTACACTTAATTACACTGCCTAACAGTCCTATCATACTTTGTCACTTCATTCCTTATCTGTCACCTCATTCCTGTCGCTGCATCTTACTTTTTTAACGATGAGGCTCAAACACTTGGTTGTCCTGAAGGCAACACTATCTGGGGAGCGCTCACCGTTTTACCCGGACAAATCCGTCTTGGAACATCTCCTCCACAAATAACCACCATCCGTAGCCCCAATGCCATCACACAGAATTGAACATTGCAGGGGAGAGATTATCATAATAAAATGAAGGACTTTTTTGGCGGGCCCAATTTTCTCTGCACAGGATTTGCCTGGCGGTACCTTGCTGACGTCACGCGGGCATAGGAGGTTCTGCTGAAACTAGGACGTCCGGACTTCATGCGTGCGATCCAAGATTTGTTCCAATTTCTTCAGCCACCTGACGGATGGCTTGCGTAAAAAAATGCTCTTGTTCCCTGGGGAAGTAATCTGGAGAGCAATCCTTGCAGTCAAATTTCATTTTCCCCGATAGATCATGCTCTGTTAGTTTTTTCCTGAACGTTCAAAGATGCTTGCGAATTGTCTATCTCTTGGCTTTCCGCTTCATCTCCGTGTGGCCTTATTCTCGCTCTGAGAGACAGGCTAAACCAAGTGACGTGATGCACAAGAGCCATGCACCCACTTGAGCCCATGTGCGTCTGCCTTCTCTCCCCCACCCCACCTGCCCTCCTCCATCCCCCCCCCCTCCCCCCGCCACCAATCACCCTTCGGCGGTAGCTTTTCCTAATCATCACTGGCTGGTTTACTAGCTTTTGGATAAAGAACACTAAGTCAGCCAGGAAAATTCACTTCAAACTAACTGGTAGTCTTGCTAGATTCCCCCCCCCTCCTCTCCAAGTTCCAGGACTGTTCACCATATCTCTTCATACACTGCAAATTCTTCCCTGGACACTAAACTATTTGTTGGCCCTGAGCACTGTGAATCTTTGGAACAAGATGAAAGACAAAGGTAAACGAAGCTTCAGCCTTGCTCACTTGGCAACTACTGACCACCTCTTTCTGCATCTTTCTTTCTATTCTCTCACCTTCTCTCAATCACCTCCTCCCTATCTATCTCCCCTCTGTAACCTTAACCATAACAAAGAACCACCGTCATAACAATTAAAGAACTATCGCCATAACATTTGGTGGAGATGCGGGTTAACTATCGCCATAACATTTGGTGGAGATGCGGGTTAACTATCGCCATAACATTTGGTGGAGATGCGGGTTAACTATCGCCATAACATTTGGTGGAGATGCGGGTTAACTATTGCCATAACATTTGGTGGATATGCGGGTTAACTATCGCCATAACATTTGGTGGAGATGCGGGTTAACTATCGCCATAACATTTGGTGGAGATGCGGGTTAACTATCGCCATAACATTTGGTGGAGATGCGAGTTAACTATCGCCATAACATTTGGTGGAGATGCGGGTTAACTATCGCCATAACATTTGGTGGAGATGCGGGTTAACTATCGCCATAACATTTGGTGGAGATGCAGATTAACTATTGCCATAACATTTGGTGGAGATGCGGGTTAACTATCGCCATAACATTTGGTGGAGATGCGAGTTAACTGTCGCCATAACATTTGGTGGAGATGCGGGTTAACTATCGCCATAACATTTGGTGGAGATGCGGGTTAACTATCGCCATAACATTTGGTGGAGATGCGGGTTAACTATCGCCATAACATTTGGTGGAGATGCGGGTTAACTATCGCCATAACATTTGGTGGAGATGCGGGTTAACTATCGCCATAACATTTGGTGGAGATGCAGGTTAACTATCGCCAAAACATTTGGTGGAGATGCGGGTTAACTATCGCCATAACATTTGGTGGAGATGCAGATTAACTATTGCCATAACATTTGGTGGAGATGCGGGTTAACTATCGCCATAACATTTGGTGGAGATGCGGGTTAACTATTGCCATAACATTTGGTGGATATGCGGGTTAACTATCGCCATAACATTTGGTGGAGATGCGGGTTAACTATCGCCATAACATTTGGTGGAGATGCGGGTTAACTATCGCCATAACATTTGGTGGAGATGCGAGTTAACTATCGCCATAACATTTGGTGGAGATGCGGGTTAACTATCGCCATAACATTTGGTGGAGATGCGGGTTAACTATCGCCATAACATTTGGTGGAGATGCGAGTTAACTATCGCCATAACATTTGGTGGAGATGCGGGTTAACTATCGCCATAACATTTGGTGGAGATGCAGATTAACTATTGCCATAACATTTGGTGGAGATGCGGGTTAACTATCGCCATAACATTTGGTGGAGATGCGAGTTAACTATCGCCATAACATTTGGTGGAGATGCGGGTTAACTATCGCCATAACATTTGGTGGAGATGCGGGTTAACTATCGCCATAACATTTGGTGGAGATGCAGGTTAACTATCGCCATAACATTTGGTGGAGATGCGGGTTAACTATCGCCATAACATGTGGTGGAGATGCAGGTTAACTATTGCCATAACATTTGGTGGAGATGCGGGTTAACTATCGCCATAACATTTGGTGGAGATGCGGGTTAACTATCGCCATAACATTTGGTGGAGATGCAGGTTAACTATCGCCATAACATTTGGTGGAGATGCGGGTTAACTATCGCCATAACATGTGGTGGAGATGCGAGTTAACTGTCGCCATAACAATCGTTTCGGCACAAGCTTGAGTGGTTCTTGATTGATTCGTCATTCGTGTTCGAGCAACTTTTTCAGAAATTCAAGATATTCTGATTCCTGAGTCTGTTCCGTTGAGAGCTTTTTACGAATCGATGGGAAATTTAATGTATTGTAATGACATCATTCAGTTCTTTTTGTACTCTCGTTGTCGCTGAACCATAAATAGGGAGCTGTGCGTTTCACAATCAATGCTTCATTTCCATGAATAAATTGGATGATGAAGCCTTGGAAATACTGAAAAATGTTTACATTCCGCCAGTCGTCGCCCTTCATCTACATATTTCCTTTTGTCATTCGGCTTTGGTGTATATCATGGACCGCTCTGCTTGTTGGATTTTCCATGTGCATGCTCCCAATAACACAAAATCATTGTCGTCGTCGTCGTCGTTTTCATCGTCACAAATTTATCATCGTCATCATAGTGGTCGTCGTCGTCGCCGTCATCCTCAATATCATTGTGGTAGTGGTGGTGGTGATCTTTAACGTAACATACAAAGTCGAGTAATTATTATTTTGTATCGACTGACATCGCCATTGCATTCTCATGGGTGCTGATTACAAGCAATACGAGGCCCTAGTTCTATAGGAACGTTTGCTGCTTTGAAGCCACACAGCCTCGTCATCTGCGTCCTGTCCACTAACCCTCATAACTCTACAGTGGCATCCAATAGTATTCATTTCATCAGTATGCCATACAATGAGGACAAGAAAGATGATGTTTAAAAATGTATTTTCAATCTTCTGCAAGTCAAGGTTCTTAGACTGAGCTATTTTGTAAAAGACAGACATCCAGCAGAGGCGTTTGTAGAGGCTGCAGACGACGAAAATACAATTAAATGGGCTGTTTCTTTCTTACATGGCTATGAGAAAGGAGAAATACAAATTTGCCCGTGCATAGAGCCGAAAATGCATGGCACACGTTGTTTATCGAACCAACATTTGCCAACCTTTGAAACAAGCTTGAGGCCAGTGAAATACATGTACTCTTTCGTTCGTCAGCACTCACGTCTCGTACAAGCGCTTCTTGAACACCGGTGTCTGACTGATTTTCATCGCCCTATGGTTAATCCCTTATTGGTGACTGAGGCAGCAGCCAGGTTATCATCATCATCAGCAGCAGCAGCAGCAGCAGCATCGTCGTCGTCGTCGTCGTCGTCGTCGTCGACGTCGTCGTCGTCGTCATCATCATCATCATCATCATCATCATCATCATCATCATCATCATCATCATCATCATCATCATCATCATCATTATCATCACCACCACCATCATCATCAGCAGCGTCGTCGTCGTCGTCATCATTATCATCATCATCATCACCATTGTCGTCGTCGTCGTTGTCATCATCACCACTTTACAGCGCTGTTTTCCGACTCGTATACTGAGTCGCTCGCAGAGCACACATATCAGGAGTCACTTGTAGCATTTGGTAATGACATGCATTATTAGATCTTCTCTATATGCATCCAACGTTGGGAATGATCGGAGTTGATCAGGTGGGACATTCCAAACACAAGGCCCAACAGGAAAATGCCCTCTGGCTACTCTGTGCTGTCACTGTGGCGTAATGTGTTGAAGATGCAACCGGGGTCAAACCATTAAAACATGTGTAGGCCCGTACAGCCAATTAAAAATGGACTCTCTCCGATACAGGGAGCCAGTGCAGGGCTTTCAACAATGGGGTGATGCGTTCTCTCTTTCTCGTCCTTGTGCTGACTCTCGCGGCTGTATTCTGCAACTTCTGCAGGGAATTTTTTACTTCAGATTTTGAGGGACTTCCACCAGAAAAGAGTTGAATAGTCTATGCGGGACACTATCAAGGTAGAGGTAAGCTTTTCGGCAGTCTGATGCTCTGTTAGTACGGGCGCTTAGCAGCAAGGTCTCTGTTTTGGGTCGTTCAGTTTTAAAGAATAGTTCGCCATTTACATTTTTGAGTCTGCGGTGAGGGCGACAATATAATTCACAGCATTTTGAACGGCCTGAGCTGTCGGTGCAAAGGTCATCAGCAATTGACAGTCACCCGCATACAAGTCATGACTGATACCATGTGAATGAATTTTTGCACTCAGTGCCGCAGTGTACAACATAAAGAGGTTAGGTCCAAGAAATGAGCCTTGAAGTACACCATGGTGCAATCTGGCTAGTAGAGACTCTGAAATATGTCGGTTAAGCTTGACGGAAACTAATAAAGATCAAAACAACCCAGCTTGAGAGTGAAGACGGCGACAAAGTCTGTCGTGGTCAGTCGTGTCAAAGGCAGCGCTCAGGGCTAAGAGTACTAGCAAGGAGACCTCGCCTCTGTCGGCTGCTTCAGGCCTGTCGTTCATGTAGGGCAGTCTTAGTGCTGTACCCTGGCCGGATGCCTGACTCAGAATTGTCGGTCCGATTGTTGCGAGCCAGATGCTGTGTCGGTTGTGAGGCTACAACCCTCTAAATTACCTTTGGCAGGAAGAGCAAGTTCAACACAGGGCAATGGTCAGTCAGCTCATCCGGGTCTATATAAACTTTCTTGAACAAGGGCTTCATAACAACCCGCTAGACTGCCTTTTTTAAAATTAAGGTAATAACTAGTAGGAGCGTTTCCAGATGTCTGAGAACCACATTGGTGGGAAATGGGTCGAGTTCAACTGAGGACAGAGGTCGAGGCTTGGCGTTAGCAGTGAACGACTTAGGTTAAACTGCATGCTTAACGTATTTTTGTCCATCTCATAGGTCGACTTTGCATCTCAACCTCTGTATGCGACTCTTGTCTGTAAGTTACAATTATCTGTCTGTATTCCTGGAGTGGAGCTGAGACAGGCACCCCTTGGTGACCAGAGAAGCTCTTTATTCGAATTCGTGGAGCTTATTCAGTCACGACTCGGGATTCAGGTCACGCCACTCTAGAGCAAGGAAGTGGAGGCGAATGGAGACGAGGCACGACAGGAGTGGTTCCTATAGAGGCACTGCATAAAGTCGTTTTAACCCCTGACTGATTTCTTCTGTGATCTGGTATGTGTATCCCGTTCACTGTGTCACACAGACAAAAACTCATGCGCACACCCCACCCCCCTCGCACGCATGCACGCGCGCATGCATGCACATACACGCGCTCGCGCACATACACACACAAACACACACACACACACACACACACACACACACATCTTTACCATAACATCGGCCACCTTAATATATTTGGGAATTCAGAGAAAAATAAAACATACTAGACACACACTAACACAAAACAAGCTCACACTCTTAAAAGAAATCAACCAGTGTAGTGCCCAGCCAAGGAAAGCATACTGTTTTTTATTTATACAACATGTTAGACATACTGAGCAATTTTCAAAGGCCATTTATGACACGCAAGGACAATACGTTTATATTTAGGATATGGTCTACAACTATTATAAACAAATAAAGACAAGATTATTCAAATATGTGTTGGGGAAATAGGTTTTTGGAAATATCTCACCTGAGAGAGACTTGGTTTTTGCTGGTGCGTTGAGGGTGGAGTTGGTAGTCCGAGGACTGTATAGTTTGAAGTGAAAGGTGAGTGGAAGTTGAGTTCTGCCAATCGGGTGATGAGCGGTATTCGCTCTGAAGTGTGAGTTGTGGTGAGTAGAAATAGACAGTGAGTTGGTTGTGAAAAGACAGAGATATAAGAGGAAGCAAGAGAAGAGAGGAGAGATCGGACACACACACACAGAAGAGACGAGCACAGAGAGAGAGAGAGAGAGAGAGAGAGAGAGAGAGAGAGAGAGAGAGAGAGAGAGAGAGAGAGAGAGAGAGATAGCGGGCAGTGTTGGCGAAGGTTGGTGCCATTTTGGGTCGGTAGCATTTTAACTTGTCGAGGGCTGACCTACGTATTTTATGTTTTTATGTAAGAAGGCTGACCGAAATTTTACTTGTGCTTTTCATTTTTACCCGTTGGTATGGGAGTATGTGAAGAGTAGACGTAATTTTATAAGATTGGGTTATTTAGGATGTTGTGTTTGAGCCATATACAAATGTAACTATTTCTTTTCCTTTTCTACCACTGTTACGAGTATTTGTATGTTGAATATAAAGACTTGTACGTAACCCGGGACCTGGTTTATTTCGTTATTTTAATGGATCCCCCTAACAACTAGTAATGTCAACAATAACAGTGTTCAAAACTCGAAGGAAGAATATGAACATTACACTTTTACGGGCACGTGAATGACCAACGCACTTTGTGTACAGACATCGCTTGGCAAAGGTTACTTTTACTAAACTTTAAGCACACATACACGATCAAGCACACACACGTACACAACTAAACAAACATACAAGCACGAGCAGGCACAAACTGAAATCAATGATATTTTTTAAACAATCAATGCCTAAAAAACTAATCATTATAGAATCTGCCGACTTCCCACTGTACAGTCAAATAAAGTTGTTTACGGGAAAATGTTCATAAGTCACTGTAAAACAAAGCTCTCCTCACAATGCAAACTATTTACACATTCTTGTCACAGAGGTCCGGCAAAATAGTTTTAAAGTACGATCTTTCTCTGTTGACTTACATAACTTGCTTTCTTCTACAGTTGGATTTGCTTTGATTTCACTCTTCGAACTCTTCCAGCAAATCTAACAAAAACATAAACATCATTTTAGGAAAGGCCACGAAACAAAACAACAACGTCAAAGGCAACAGACTGTAACATCACGGCTCAAGTCAACAATTATAAAAACCGCTGGCGCTGATCCTCAAGGTTTTGGAGAAAAAAAAGAAGATCGGGTTCGAACACGCAGGCTCCGAGACAAGAGGAGGAAAAAACGCACACACACACAAACACAAAAAACCAGGTCGGGTTCCAACCCACAACCCCTCGAAAACAGAGAGAGAAAAAAAAGTTTCAGCGCAGAATCGAACCTGGTCATGCATGACCAAGAGCCCAATGCTCTACCAACTGTGCCATTGAAAACTGGTATGTATATGAAGCATTTATAACGACCTTGTCATAAACCCCCGGGGTTCGTATTTTGCACTGTAAATTGTAGAAAAATGGATGATAGCATGAACTGTTTGGTATGTCATACGGATCTAACCCATCAACGTCAATATTCTTCTCGTAGTATCGCATTTTGGCGTCTGCTGGAAGAGGTTCAACATATATCGAAGCGTTTTGCTGAAGTAGGAAAGATAACTCTGTTTGACTCGATGTCATTACGCTGAAATGGTCGTTGTCCCCAACATTTCCGGGTCAGGGATTGATTAAATCATCATATTTTTGTGACACTGAGACCAGACCATCAAAACAATTAGCACTAGGCCTTGAATCAAATCGTCGTACGAGATCTTACGTTGACTGCAAATGTACAACAGTGCCGCGTGATTGTGTCGACATTCAGTTAGTTCGCTGGGCGATTCCAGGCTTTTAACCAGTGAAGGCAACGATCTAGATGGTACATATACTTTACCGGTTTCACAAATGGAATGAATTTGACGCCAACACAGCGTAGTATCGCTTTTTTGCGTCTGCTGGTAGACGTTTATAATACAAAGAAGCCAAATGTTGTTTTGTGAACGTAGGAAAAGAGTTTGACTCGATTAGGCTCTTACATCTATTGACTATCGAGGGAGGTGCTTCCCAGTGTACGAAATCCATTATCCTCAAAATTCTACTTGCAAATGACGTAACGTTATTAATGACGTCAATTTCGCCATTCTATGAACCGCGTATTTGGGGAGGCGCTCTGGAGTGTACGACCTTAAAAAACCACTTTTTCTTCAAGCCTCGATTCTGAAAATTTGATACATTCAATCCGACCTAACTTCCAGTTAGTGTGCAAAATCGTAAGGAAATCCGTCAAGTAGTTTTTGAGATATAAGCCGTGGAGTCGGGACAGACAGACAGACAGACAGACACACACACACACACACAGACAGATAAAGTCTGTAGGACCTCCAGTAAACCTGGAGGGAAAATGAGGTCTTGTGATTTCGACTTCTCCTCTCGAATAAAACCAGACCGCTCTATAGTGGTTTCATGCACAGATCAGACGCGCCGACTACTCAAGTTTCTTCGCAATGTAAAACAAACAGGAACAGATTTCCCTAGTGAAATAGACACAGGCTGACTTTAAGACCTCCTCAGATAAAGCCCAATCCCCCTTCACGCGCGTGCGCGCGAGCGCACACATGCATACACACACGTGTGCGCGTACGCGTACGCGCGTGCACACACTTTTCACACTCACAATCACGCAAACCACGCACGCATGCACACACACATGCAAACAACACATACACCCACACATCACCCACCCACACACACATCACTCACAAACACTCATTACACACACACACACACACAGGTGCGCGCACGCACACATACACAAACACACATGCACATCACTTCACTTCACTTCACTTGTCCCGTAGTCTGGACGACCGTTGGGGCACCGCAGATGATCTGGCAACCAGTTCTCTCCATTCCTGTCGCCTCTCGGACTGTCTCAAGGCTTCGCTGAGCCTCATCCCTGTCCACTCTGAGACGTTGTCCTCCCATCTTTTCCTTTGTCTGCCTCTCCTCCTCCCTCCTTTTACTGTGCCTTGTATCACAATCTTGGCGAGCCCTGACGACCGTGAGACGTGCCCATAACCACTTTAGTTTGCGTCTTTTCACAGTGGTCAGTAGTTCTTCATGGGGCCCGATGGCTTGCCTGATTCTGTTTTGGACTTCCTCGTTTGTGACGTTGTCCTTGTAGGAGATGCCGAGGAGTCGTCGAAAGCATCTCATTTCCATGACCTGTATCCTTCTCTCCAAGTCAGCTGTTAGTGTCCATGACTCACAGGCATACAAAAATATGGACATGACCAGGGCGTGCATCAGTCTTATCTTTGAGCAGAGGGCTATGTTCCTGTCTTTCCAGATGGTCTTGAGTTTTGTGAGTGCTGCTGTGGTCTGAGCAATTCTGGCGAGTATTTCAGGTTTGAATCCTGCATCTGTGACAATTTCTCCCAGGTATTTGAAGCTGTTGACGGTTTCCAGTTTCTCGCCACAGACCTTGATGCCAGTGCTGATGCCGTTGGTGTTGTTGGTCATCAGTTTGGTCTTCTCTGCACTGATCTGCATCCCAAAATTTGTGGAGGTTGTGTCTAAGCGCTCCACTAAGTTTTCCAGCTCCTTTTCATTTCCAGCCAGGCCATCTATGTCGTCAGCAAAACGTAAGTTTGTGATTGTTCTGCCGCCAATGCTGACTGGCCCCTCGTGGTCTTTTAGGGCGTCAGTCATTATTCTTTCCAGGAAGATGTTGAAGAGAGTGGGAGAGAGCAAACAGCCTTGTCTCACTCCGATTGTGGTTCTGAACCAGTCCCCAATGCTGCTGTTGAAGTATACGGCACTTGTGGCAGGGTCATACAGGTGTTCTATGACTCTGATCAGGTTGGCGTTGGTGTTGTACAGCCTCATGGTAGCACACAGTGCTGCATGCCATACCCTGTCGAAAGCCTTCTTAAAGTCCACGAAGACGTGGTAGAGGTCCTGTTGATGTTGTAGGTACCTCTCGCACAGTATCCTGAGATTGATGATCTGCTCCGTTGTACTGCGCCCTTGTCTGAAGCCTGCCTGTTCTTCAGCGATGATCTTCTCTGCTTGTGGCTTCAATTTGTTCAGTAAGATCTTTAGCATGACTTTGCTAGGGTGGCTGATGAGGCTAATAGTTCTGTAGTTCTGGCAAAGCTGTAAGTTGCCTTTTTTGGGGAGGGTGATGATGAGAGACTGCGACACATACACACGCGCACACAAACAAACACGAACACACACACAGACAGAGGACACACACACATACGCACACGCGCGCGATCGCACACACATATACACACGCGCGCGCGCGCGCCCGCACACACGCACTCACGCACACACACACACACACACACACACACACACTGTAACTGTGCTCGTCGCCTCCATTCTCGGATAGATTCTGTGTCCCTAGTGATTTGGAGAATCCTCTCCAGTAGCACTCACACAGACGGCCCCCTGCAGGTTGTACGTGTCACTGGGGAGCGTGATGTATGACTGAGTATCGGCTTCTACTGCAGGAAAGCACCGAAATGTTTTATTCTTCTCTCCACCCATTTCAGCTGGGACGTAGCTTCAGTGATGTCCTCCAGGTCTATCTACGGGCCAAAGAAGCAATTTCACTGCAGACTGGATTGCCAAGACCCCTAATGTCATCCCCACCAGATGCATATTGTCAGATTATCCCCTTCATTTCAACTGTCATACTACTCTTGGTAGCGAAGTAGATTTCTCTCGACACCCACTTTAGGTCAGCGTAGAATACCCTTTTGAAACAGGCACAGACAGTCTTGGCGTTTATATATTAATTGCCTGACGAAGGACTATCTCTAAGTCTGTTAATCTAATCAATAAACACATGGTTCTTTAACTTCCCAGTGGCATTTCATGGTATTTCATTGTAAAGATAAAGGTCATAGTATTATACCGCGACCCTTTAATCCACATCTTGGGCTCGCGCCATTTCTTTATTTACCCCATGAATAAATGATCCACTTCATCGATCTTCTCAGAGATCCTCACTGGAAAAGACCCAGGTTGGCATACATCACCATGAAGTCGTTTCTGTGATGTCTCTCCCGCAGCACCTCAGCGTTCTCCTCCACCGTCCGGCCGTTGGCGCATACGCCGATGGGGGTGACGTCCAGGAGCTCGAGACTGAGTCTGGGCGTGCGGTTAATCATGCCTTCCTTGAGGAAAACCTGCAGCTGGCCTCTGTCCAGCTCGCTGAGTCTGGCGTTCTTGCGTCGTCGCTCGAGGCAAACCCAGACGAGAGCCCGTCTGAACTTCCTGGAGACGAAGTTGTAGACGAAAGGGTTGACGGCGTGGTTGGAGTAGAGGAGGATGCGCGTGAAGTAGAAGGCGGCCAGGAAGGTCTCAAAGTCAACGTGCTGAAGGCGGCTGCGGTCCTCGAACATGATCCACATGGAGATGGCGCGGTAGGGTGTGTGACAGACGAAGAAGACGAGGACGACTGTGACGATAATCTGAATCATCTGCCGCTTCAGGCTGACGATGTCGTTCGGGCAGGCCAGGTTCCTCGTCTTCTCCACGTGCACCAGGTAGATCAGGCTGAAGCACACCTGCAGGGAAAGATGAACAGGAGTCAAGGGGGAAGTGTCGGCGTGGAGCTGAGGAGGATCGAACGCCCTTCTGGATGGACGGGCTTACAGACGTATGGGCACACATGGTTGCTGTCCGATGTTAACCCTATATCAGCCAGTCGAGTGAATACATTGGAGCGGCAAAAAATGTGTTCTCGCCCGCTTACTTTGACTTACCTCTAACTCTTCTCCTTTGATATATTTACATGTAGAGTCTGTTCACTGGTTGAGGATCAAGGATATTTATACCGAAATCGGTAAAGATCAGTGAGAAGGGTTTAACGGGGAAATTTTATTTTGGTCATTTCTAGTAATTGCGCGGTTAGCGTCGGACAGCAACGACGCTGTGTCGCCGCAACAGAAAGACACCACCACGGACGGAGACACGCATGGTGGCACTCTGACGCCACAGTATGCACACTGACGCCACAATATGCACACTGACGCCACAGTATGCACACTGACGCCACAGTATGCACACTGACGCCACAATATGCACACTGACGCCACAATATGCACACTGACGCCACAGTATGCACACTGACGCCACAATATGCACACTGACGCCACAATATGCACACTGACGCCACAATATGTACAATGACGCCACAATATGCACACTGACGCCACAGTATGCACACTGACGCCACAATATGCACACTGACGCCACAATATGCACACTGACGCCACAATATGCACACTGACGCCACAATATGCACACTGACGCCACAATATGTACACTGACGCCACAATATGCACACTGACGCCACAATATGCACACTGACGCCACAATATGCACACTGACGCCACAATATGCACACTGACGCCACAATATGCGCCCGAACAAAGCGTGCACTCGTTTCAGTCTACTGTGCTGCCAACTAGCCTTAGTATCGCGCGGTGCTCTGGGGCGCGTTGTCCAAGGCTAGTATCTAGCAAGTGCAAGTGTGGCGAGGAACGCTAAGAAAGCGCGAGGCGAGTGACTTGCAAGAAGACGCGAGTTTTCGCGAGACGGCTTTGGAGATACCTAGCTGCGACTAGCGGGAATATTGAAACTGGCGAAGTCCATGCGCTCAGGAGTCATGTTTACAGACGTCAGTGCTTTTGATGTATTTTCAAGTGTCTACGCGTGCATCCGGGTTGCTTCCCTTTTTTGTTTTAACGGAGTTTCAGTCCATTTTGAGATGGTGCACTTGTAACTTGAATCACATGAAACACTCTGGGGATGTCGGCATCGTCACTTAATTCGGAGAAGAGAAACTGCAGGTTTTACCAACTCTCGGACTTCCGCCTTGCCAATGATTGGCCGTTGCCGAAACGCCCATTGGCCGTTGCCTAAAGGCCTTGCCGTTGCTCGCCTCGCTTGCGATAAATTCCTTGTAAGCTAGGATGCTGCGCAATAATGCAGACCGAGCGCTAGGGCTGCAGTTGCCTCTGGCCAACAATGGCAGCGTTTGAATTTCTACGAAAACGGAACCGACATATTTGGCAGGACGCTTCTCTGACGCTTTTGCTCCCTACCCACGGACAAAACCGAGAAGCTGTGAAAAATCGTGACCAGTAACTTTAAAACTTACATCCCTAACACGTCTGATACTATGGTGGAATATGAGGCAGTGTTGCAATGACGCCTAGAGCTGCCCGATGACAGGAGATCGAGAGCATACATTTGAAATCCCATTTAAGTGGAAATAGTTGAACAAACAAACAAGCACAATACAAATACAATACAAATAAAAATACGAATACAATTAATATGAATAAGCACAAATGTCTTCTACTTTATCCACGACGTAGTCAATAAGTAGCTTCCATCAGCCTCAACAGTGCAATTGGCACAGAGTCAACCTGTTATTTCCGAGAGACCATTACCGATGTTCTGATGCAGTCACTGACTCATTTGTCTGCCAGCGGTTTGTGATTGATGAGCTGTCACTTGAAAATTGCTTCTAACTTAATAATCTCCTTCCTAGCTCTGTTCTTCTCGTGGTTCGAAAAATACCCCTCTATGACATAGCTATTTATTTTGGCTGCCATCTTCTTTTGTTACGAGAGAGCTCAATTCCGTACCTGTCATGAAATTGATGCGTCTTGGGATGACTTGGAAGATTAAACTGGCCCAGCATTACCAAAGCATAAAGTGCTGGTTTGTTCTAAACCAGTTCTAGCATCTGCTACTCGCAGTGTTCAAGCGAAATAACATGGAAAAGATTGCTGCGGGAAGTAACGTCACCCTGGCACAGGATGCAGGGTATTTTCCTTTTTGGGCCCTTGAACGAAAACAGCTGAAAAACGCTAGACAGACAAACCTGCTTACTTGAGATGCAGTAATACAAAACTTAAATATCTTTATTGATTATAGGAAGGCTTTTAACTCTGTTAACCATAGGCATTTCTGGGAAGTGCTTAAAGGTGCATGTATATCAACAAAATTCCTTTTGATGTTAATGGCCATGCACGTCAACATGCAAGCATGTGTTCGCTGCGGACATGACCTATCTGAGTTCTTTAATTGTCCAGGGAGCGAATGAGAGTCCATCAATTTTTTCCCTCTTTATTAACACAGTAGCAGAGTACGTGCGAAGATTTGGCAAACACGGGGTACAGATGATGCCGTGCAAGATG
>JAWQFJ010030365.1:7500-17500 GCA_034096865.1 Theodoxus fluviatilis | reverse complement strand
AGCGCAACACAACATGACATGACAAGACATGACATAACATAGCAAGGCACGGCACGACACGACATGACACGCCACACCACGCCACGGCACGACACGACACGACACGACACGCCACACCACGCCACGGCACGACACGACACGACACGCCACATCACGCCACGGCACGACACGACATGACACGACAAAGCATAACATAACATAACAAAACATAGCCACGACACGACAATACATGACATGACATAACATAACATAACATTACAAACATAGCAAAACATAACATAGCAAAACATAACATAACATAACAAAACTAAACTAAACTAAACTAAACTAAACTAAACTAAACTAAACTAAACTAAACTAAACTAAACTAAACTAAACTAAACTAAACTTAACAAAACATAACAAAACACAACACAACACAACACACACTTTCCCCATCCAGTATATGGAAATTGAAAGTTACATTTTACTGAGAGTACGTATTGGCTATGTACAACAGAAACTTCCCAATACCAGACAAAACTTCCCAATACCAGACAAAACTTCCCAATACCAGACAACACGTTCCAAACAAGGGCTGATATAACACGAACAAAGGCAAGTGGCTGCAATGCCAGAGGGGAAGATTACCCTGTGGTTCTGGAATACATGTACAGTGCAGATGGCGTATAGAGTACTCTTGGCAGTTCGTATAGAAGATTGATGGCATCTGTCTGCGTGTGTCTGGAGGACGGAACCTTTGGCTGCCAGGTATGAGCCTGCAGTGGAATTCTGGCGAGGTGGACTTAAAGTACCACCACATGCCACAACATTTCTCTTGATAAATTCATATAAAAAATAAATAATAAAAAACTGAGCCGTGACATCTAGCGGCTACCACTGCATTTAGAATGCCTTTCTAATTCACGGCCGGACACCCTGATCATCTTTTCATTTCATACCATGCCTTTGTTTTTAAGTGTGGAGCTTACAAAACCTAAAAGTGCATTGGACGGTATGTCCGTTCCGCACTAGTAAGAAAGTAGAAGCCAGCCATGCCTCAAATAAAGGTAGTTATTAGAGAACCAGCCATGCCTAGGAAATAGTTTGTTGTGGTGAAAAAGAAGGTGTGCAGCACAGCCACTAAATGGGAATGATTTGACCTTGACAAAACTTTGACATTGATCTCGTCATACAGAGTTTGACGGCGTAATATTGAGTGCTGGACAACGTCAAAGGCAGTTCTGATGATTCTTTGAAGAGGGAAGGACGAGATTGGTTTCTGGCGAGAGGTTGGAGCGTTGAACGCGAGTGAGGACAGGACGGATGGAATTGAGGCGATTCCCGATCTCAGAATGATGTGATCTGCTTCAAGGACGGAATGTCTGAGCTTTCCTTATCAGACACGGCTCTTGGTGGGGACTTTGAGTGTTGGATCGGCACAATCGTTATGCCCACACTGGAAGAGGGGCGGTTGATGTCTGCCCTCTAAATTTGATGGACTCCAGTTCCGAGTCGCTCTGGCCTCCTTTAATGATCCATGATGATGATGCCGTCCCAACCCTTCTCAAGAATCACACCTGGTGCCAGTGGTCACCTCACCCGTTGAAGGACAACCGCCAGGGTCAACGGTCCAGACCCCTTCTCTCAAGACCCACACCTTGTGCAAGACGTCACCTCACCTGTTGAACAACAACCGCCAGGGTCAACGGTCCTGACCCCTTCAGCAGTTTCGAACTCTCTCTTCCCAGATAAGTTGAACGTTTTAATATAGGCTGGCTGGCTAAGTTAGGATTAAGTGATTATTTAGCAACCATTATCTATATTTTTATCATTAGTAAAGTCAGTTGCATTGTTGATGGTTGTTCACATTTTTCTCTGTTGTCTAGTTCGTCCTTAACAACAGGGAAGATGGGTAAATGTTACAGAATGGTATCATGTTTCCCTAGACAAACTATGAGCTAAAGTTAATCAGAGTACTGGTCTTGTAACAGTGCATCAATCAGGTGAAGGCAGCTTAGATCCCAACTAATGTTTCTCCATCACAGATAATGTTTATGAGGAAGCTGCACCACTTTACTTGTATCTGGGTCTCTATTCATTTTGCATTTTACGCCCCTGAATACTGGGCTGTATGGCCAATCCTTAGCTAGTACGTGATGGAAACACAATGACAGGTAGTATGGACACAGACGGCCATATCCCCACTTCCTTGATACTTTTACAAGATGGCTTTTCTTCATGATTGCATCAAGATTAATCGCACTAGTGTGTGCCTTCACTGCCTTTACAGATGCTCACTTTTGCTCCTTGATAGTGGGAAGAGGTGCTATTCGGGGCTTCCATCGGAGGAGCACATGCCCAGTGTTCATACGCCACAGACTGGAGCCACTTCAAGAATCTTGTCAAGTGGAACCCAAGGCTGCATGACACTTTACATCAGATGCAACATGCACATCTTGTAAACACTTGCGCAAAGCTGGCATTTCATGTGCCATTACATTCATTAGATTTGGTCAGTTATATCAGTTTCAAAGAATACATGACTTGGATGAAAAGGTGACCTGAAGCTTCGTCAAATAAGTCTCGAATGTACGCCTTCTGTCTGTGTTTATTTTTCACAGAAAAGTTGACCGGTTGCGAAGAAGAATGTAACTGACGGAAGTCAGTAAATTTTGCCACAGTTAATGGCATAACAACGTCAGACTTCAAAAGGCTTTTCTACGTAGAGCCTGGTCAGTAAAGGGTCAAGGATAGACAAAGAAGACCACCAGGAGGCATCGAGACTTAGCGAGTGCGCCTGAAAAGTAGTCCCTTGCCGATAAAAAAGTAGTCCCTTGCCGATAACACCCGTCACGTCTGTTTGCTCCTACGAACTGCAGTTTTACGTCCAAGCTGCTGCTCTTGGCAGAGGACGAGCACGACCATCAACAGCCGCAACTTCTGTAAAAATCGTGCTGTCCTTTTGAGACTGACAAGCTATTTTCCAACCATTTGTAGAGAACGTCTGTACTGTCCATCAATTCTGTCCGGGGCTGGGGTTTCCATGTCTCTCACAGCGGCTTTGACAGAGAAAATTGAGTACTGTCACTCCCCTTGGATATACAATTGGATATGTTCGATAAGATGATTGCTCCAATTTTAGTGTATGGCTCGGAGATGTGGGGGTTTGGTTCATGCGAACTTGCAATTAAGTTACAGCTTCGTTATTATAAAATTGTGTTTAAGTTGAGAAAGTCAACTCCCAGTGCTGTGGTTTTTGGTGAGATGGGAAAATTCCCATTAGACGTTATTGCAAAAAGTAGATTATTGTGTTTATGGTACAAACTAGTAAACCCCGAGAACAAAAATAAGTTTTCAAGTGTTGCATATTGGTTTTCTTATAAACTTTTTTCATTAAATATGCTGGACTCTGAGTATTTAACCACAGTTAAAACAACTTTGGAGAACTTAGGTTTATCTGGATTCTGGTATATGCAAGGGAATTTACATTGTTCAGCTTTTGGTTCAAAGATAGAGTAAGAAGATGTTTGTATGACCAGTACATACAAGAATGGTTTACTGAGGTTGATACTAAAACCAGTTTTTGTAACTATAGAATGTATAAAGATATATTTTCATGTGAACAATA
The DNA here is from genome assembly GCA_034096865.1 of Theodoxus fluviatilis. Taxonomy (NCBI): domain Eukaryota; kingdom Metazoa; phylum Mollusca; class Gastropoda; order Cycloneritida; family Neritidae; genus Theodoxus; species Theodoxus fluviatilis. The sequence goes on along the minus strand of JAWQFJ010030365.1, from coordinate 13,890 downwards.
TATTAGTCTTTTACCATATAACCAATGTATCTCACTTATGAAGTATAGAATTTTGAACAATAATCTTCCTGTACAAAAAGAACGCTTTGTTAATGTTCCAAGATGTCAACGCATTTGCACTTAATGCAATTCAGCTGATATTGGGGACGAGTTTTACTTTGTGTTTGTCTGCGAATTTTTTAAGAGATATCAGATGTAAATTGTTGCCACCGTATTTCTGTAGAAGACCAAATAGTTTTAAGTTTAAGCAACTGTTAGGTAACAGAAAGAAGAAACTATTGTCCAAGTTAGTTGTTCTTATAAATTTCATTTGCAAAAGTTTGGCGAATGAGCGAAGAAGCCAGTTATTATTATTTTGTATATATGCATTTAATAAATTGTGCCGTAATATGTCACCCAAACTTGAAACTTGAAACATACACACATTTACATACACGCACACACACACACACATGTGCACGCATACACACATTTACACACACATTTACACACACACACACACACACACACACACACACACACACACAATTCATTTAATAAAAGGATAATTGCTTTGAAAGAATTACATGGCAAGATGTAGTGTAAGCAAGAATTTCGAGAAATATCAAGGGAGGTAACTCAATAGCTTATGTTAGCCCTTAATTTGATTTGCAACCTCCCTTGGTGTGAGCTTCACACAATTACTGCCTGTGATGTTAGTGAGCACTGACGTTTCAACTCGACTTTCGATTTGAGCGGCGCTGCGTCCTTACTGTGCAGCAATACTGTTATTTGGTTACGGTTATTTCGTATTTGAGATAGTAATTCTAAAAATGAGTGTCTTGTATGCGAAAAAAAGTCTGATGTTAGTTTATTTGTGTGATCAGCCAGACCGAAGGTTCATGGTGCTTCCACTACATGCTCTGGGAACTTTAAACCTGGTTGAGAATCCTTCGACATGTATACAAAGAGGAAGGTGACTGCGCGACCAACTTTCAAATTCGAAGAGAAAGGTATAGGTAGGTAGGTATGTCTATCTCCGGTACTGGTCCAGGTCGATGACGAGAAGCACACGACATTTCGGCTCGTACTGCCTTCCTCTACGAGCAGAAGCGCTGTGTGCATTCGTCATCGACCACGACCAGTACCGGAGATAGACATACCTACCTACCTATACCTTTCTCTTCGAATTTGAAAGTTGGTCGCGCAGTCACCTTCCTCTTTGTATACATGTCGAAGGATTCTCAACCAGGTTTAAAGTTCCCAGAGCATGTAGTGGAAGCACCATGAACCTTCGGTCTGGCTGATCACACAAATAAACTAACATCAGACTTTTTTTCGCATACAAGACACTCATTTTTAGAATTACTATCTCAAATACGAAATAACCGTAACCAAATAACAGTATTGCTGCACAGTAAGGACGCAGCGCCGCTCAAATCGAAAGTCGAGTTGAAACGTCAGTGCTCACTAACATCACAGGCAGTAATTGTGTGAAGCTCACACCAAGGGAGGTTGCAAATCAAATTAAGGGCTAACATAAGCTATTGAGTTACCTCCCTTGATATTTCTCGAAATTCTTGCTTACACTACATCTTGCCATGTAATTCTTTCAAAGCAATTATCCTTTTATTAAATGAATTGTGTGTGTGTGTGTGTGTGTGTGTGTGTGTGTGTGTGTGTAAATGTGTGTGTAAATGTGTGTATGCGTGCACATGTGTGTGTGTGTGTGCGTGTATGTAAATGTGTGTATGTTTCAAGTTTCAAGTTTGGGTGACATATTACGGCACAATTTATTAAATGCATATATACAAAATAATAATAACTGGCTTCTTCGCTCATTCGCCAAACTTTTGCAAATGAAATTTATAAGAACAACTAACTTGGACAATAGTTTCTTCTTTCTGTTACCTAACAGTTGCTTAAACTTAAAACTATTTGGTCTTCTACAGAAATACGGTGGCAACAATTTACATCTGATATCTCTTAAAAAATTCGCAGACAAACACAAAGTAAAACTCGTCCCCAATATCAGCTGAATTGCATTAAGTGCAAATGCGTTGACATCTTGGAACATTAACAAAGCGTTCTTTTTGTACAGGAAGATTATTGTTCAAAATTCTATACTTCATAAGTGAGATACATTGGTTATATGGTAAAAGACTAATATATTGTTCACATGAAAATATATCTTTATACATTCTATAGTTACAAAAACTGGTTTTAGTATCAACCTCAGTAAACCATTCTTGTATGTACTGGTCATACAAACATCTTCTTACTCTATCTTTGAACCAAAAAGCTGAACAATGTAAATTCCCTTGCATATACCAGAATCCAGATAAACCTAAGTTCTCCAAAGTTGTTTTAACTGTGGTTAAATACTCAGAGTCCAGCATATTTAATGAAAAAAGTTTATAAGAAAACCAATATGCAACACTTGAAAACTTATTTTTGTTCTCGGGGTTTACTAGTTTGTACCATAAACACAATAATCTACTTTTTGCAATAACGTCTAATGGGAATTTTCCCATCTCACCAAAAACCACAGCACTGGGAGTTGACTTTCTCAACTTAAACACAATTTTATAATAACGAAGCTGTAACTTAATTGCAAGTTCGCATGAACCAAACCCCCACATCTCCGAGCCATACACTAAAATTGGAGCAATCATCTTATCGAACATATCCAATTGTATATCCAAGGGGAGTGACAGTACTCAATTTTCTCTGTCAAAGCCGCTGTGAGAGACATGGAAACCCCAGCCCCGGACAGAATTGATGGACAGTACAGACGTTCTCTACAAATGGTTGGAAAATAGCTTGTCAGTCTCAAAAGGACAGCACGATTTTTACAGAAGTTGCGGCTGTTGATGGTCGTGCTCGTCCTCTGCCAAGAGCAGCAGCTTGGACGTAAAACTGCAGTTCGTAGGAGCAAACAGACGTGACGGGTGTTATCGGCAAGGGACTACTTTTTTATCGGCAAGGGACTACTTTTCAGGCGCACTCGCTAAGTCTCGATGCCTCCTGGTGGTCTTCTTTGTCTATCCTTGACCCTTTACTGACCAGGCTCTACGTAGAAAAGCCTTTTGAAGTCTGACGTTGTTATGCCATTAACTGTGGCAAAATTTACTGACTTCCGTCAGTTACATTCTTCTTCGCAACCGGTCAACTTTTCTGTGAAAAATAAACACAGACAGAAGGCGTACATTCGAGACTTATTTGACGAAGCTTCAGGTCACCTTTTCATCCAAGTCATGTATTCTTTGAAACTGATATAACTGACCAAATCTAATGAATGTAATGGCACATGAAATGCCAGCTTTGCGCAAGTGTTTACAAGATGTGCATGTTGCATCTGATGTAAAGTGTCATGCAGCCTTGGGTTCCACTTGACAAGATTCTTGAAGTGGCTCCAGTCTGTGGCGTATGAACACTGGGCATGTGCTCCTCCGATGGAAGCCCCGAATAGCACCTCTTCCCACTATCAAGGAGCAAAAGTGAGCATCTGTAAAGGCAGTGAAGGCACACACTAGTGCGATTAATCTTGATGCAATCATGAAGAAAAGCCATCTTGTAAAAGTATCAAGGAAGTGGGGATATGGCCGTCTGTGTCCATACTACCTGTCATTGTGTTTCCATCACGTACTAGCTAAGGATTGGCCATACAGCCCAGTATTCAGGGGCGTAAAATGCAAAATGAATAGAGACCCAGATACAAGTAAAGTGGTGCAGCTTCCTCATAAACATTATCTGTGATGGAGAAACATTAGTTGGGATCTAAGCTGCCTTCACCTGATTGATGCACTGTTACAAGACCAGTACTCTGATTAACTTTAGCTCATAGTTTGTCTAGGGAAACATGATACCATTCTGTAACATTTACCCATCTTCCCTGTTGTTAAGGACGAACTAGACAACAGAGAAAAATGTGAACAACCATCAACAATGCAACTGACTTTACTAATGATAAAAATATAGATAATGGTTGCTAAATAATCACTTAATCCTAACTTAGCCAGCCAGCCTATATTAAAACGTTCAACTTATCTGGGAAGAGAGAGTTCGAAACTGCTGAAGGGGTCAGGACCGTTGACCCTGGCGGTTGTTGTTCAACTGGTGAGGTGACGACTTGCACAAGGTGTGGGTCTTGAGAGAAGGGGTCTGGACCGTTGACCCTGGCGGTTGTCCTTCAACGGGTGAGGTGACCACTGGCACCAGGTGTGATTCTTGAGAAGGGTTGGGACGGCATCATCATCATGGATCATTAAAGGAGGCCAGAGCGACTCGGAACTGGAGTCCATCAAATTTAGAGGGCAGACATCAACCGCCCCTCTTCCAGTGTGGGCATAACGATTGTGCCGATCCAACACTCAAAGTCCCCACCAAGAGCCGTGTCTGATAAGGAAAGCTCAGACATTCCGTCCTTGAAGCAGATCACATCATTCTGAGATCGGGAATCGCCTCAATTCCATCCGTCCTGTCCTCACTCGCGTTCAACGCTCCAACCTCTCGCCAGAAACCAATCTCGTCCTTCTCCTCTTCAAAGAATCATCAGAACTGCCTTTGACGTTGTCCAGCACTCAATATTACGCCGTCAAACTCTGTATGACGAGATCAATGTCAAAGTTTTGTCAAGGTCAAATCATTCCCATTTAGTGGCTGTGCTGCACACCTTCTTTTCACCACAACAAACTATTTCCTAGGCATGGCTGGTTCTCTAATAACTACCTTTATTTGAGGCATGGCTGGCTTCTACTTTCTTACTAGTGCGGAACGGACATACCGTCCAATGCACTTTTAGGTTTTGTAAGCTCCACACTTAAAAACAAAGGCATGGTATGAAATGAAAAGATGATCAGGGTGTCCGGCCGTGAATTAGAAAGGCATTCTAAATGCAGTGGTAGCCGCTAGATGTCACGGCTCAGTTTTTATTTCTTTATTTTTTATATGAATTTATCAAGAGAAATGTTGTGGCATGTGGTGGTACTTTAAGTCCACCTCGCCAGAATTCCACTGCAGGCTCATACCTGGCAGCCAAAGGTTCCGTCCTCCAGACACACGCAGACAGATGCCATCAATCTTCTATACGAACTGCCAAGAGTACTCTATACGCCATCTGCACTGTACATGTATTCCAGAACCACAGGGTAATCTTCCCCTCTGGCATTGCAGCCACTTGCCTTGTTCGTGTTATATCAGCCCTTGTTTGGAACGTGTTGTCTGGTATTGGGAAGTTTTGTCTGGTATTGGAAGTTTTGTCTGGTATTGGGAAGTTTCTGTTGTACATAGCCAATACGTACTCTCAGTAAAATGTAACTTTCAATTTCCATATACTGGATGGGGAAAGTGTGTGTTGTGTTGTGTTGTGTTTTGTTATGTTTTGTTAAGTTTAGTTTAGTTTAGTTTAGTTTAGTTTAGTTTAGTTTAGTTTAGTTTAGTTTAGTTTAGTTTAGTTTAGTTTAGTTTAGTTTAGTTTTGTTATGTTATGTTATGTTTTGCTATGTTATGTTTTGCTATGTTTGTAATGTTATGTTATGTTATGTCATGTCATGTATTGTCGTGTCGTGGCTATGTTTTGTTATGTTATGTTATGCTTTGTCGTGTCATGTCGTGTCGTGCCGTGGCGTGATGTGGCGTGTCGTGTCGTGTCGTGCCGTGGCGTGGTGTGGCGTGTCGTGTCGTGTCGTGTCGTGCCGTGGCGTGGTGTGGCGTGTCATGTCGTGTCGTGCCGTGCCTTGCTATGTTATGTCATGTCTTGTCATGTCATGTTGTGTTGCGCTATGCTATGTCATGTCATGTCTTGTCATGTCATGTTGTGTTGCGCTATGCTATGTCATGTCATGTCTTGTCATGTCATGTTGTGTTGCGCTATGCTATGTCATGTCATGTCGTGTCATGTTATGTTATATTATGTTATGTTATGTCATGTCATGTCATGTCGTGTCGTGTCGTGTCCTGTCGTGTCGTGTCGTGTCGTGTCGTGCTAATTAATGTTATGTTATGTTGTGTCATGTTATTTTTGTTGTGTTGTGTTAACTCTGGTATACGCATTCTATGGCACCGAGGACAAGGTTGCAACTGAGTCTACAGTGTGTATCGGTGGGCACTGCAATGAGCCGCTTGCGCATACTTTATAAATTGTTGTTGAAAGGCAAGTAAATGTTGAACCTCGACATGTTCAGATCCCTCTCTCGAAGCTGCTGCTCTCCAAGAATTACGATCGGGGAGCAGACTTTCCCCAACCGGCTGTTTTGATACTGCGTGCTGCCAAATATAATTTAGATGACATTGTTTGCAGGGTTTGATAAGTCTTCCAGCCTTTTTATCTGTACAAACACACCCAGGCGCGCACTTCAACATATGCACACACATTTGCACAAACATAAACGTACGCATACAGGTGCAAAC
>JAWQFJ010030365.1:0-2500 GCA_034096865.1 Theodoxus fluviatilis | reverse complement strand
GGAATAGAACACATTCTATTTTTATTACCCGTGTCAACGTGTCGGCGAACAGCCAATCAGATGGGCTCTTGCTTGTGACGTAATGATTGAGTTGTGTCAATATAAAAATCCTAATGGTGGCCTACTCTTTCTCGATTAGAAATGTCTGTGGCATCTGCTATTTTATTTCATCTGCCAGTTGCAGGATGTCCTGACGCCTAATGATGAATATTTTGAATAGTTTTACAAGACGGTACCTTTTAATGTGTACACTCATAATGCGAAAATTTGGTGTTGTAGTAAGTTACTAAGTCGACTCAGTCAAGTGAAATGCCGCCCATGTTGAACGACCTTGCAGAGCGGAGTCATCGACGGACTTGGGATGCGATTATACACCACATGATGTTTTTATGGTTTTAATTGGTTTGCTGAGAATTCTTTTTACCCAATGGGATACTACAATAATATAAGCACGATGACGCGGGAAAAGTTGGAAAGACATATATCAGCACTCTAACTTTTGCAGGAGTTCACGTGGCCTAGTGATAGTGTTAATGCCTGACTTGCTGTTGTCTGGGATTTATTTTCCAGCCGATGCCCTAGAGGTTTTTGTTGTTTTTTGTTAGGATTTTTTCCTTTCCCTCTGTTCTTCCCTTAAGCAACAAAACACGTGCCACATGTGAGGAAATCTTTGTCCCTACTCATGGCAGTCTGTCTCATTTAGGTGGCAACATGACACAACATACTTCTTCGTCGAAATTTGACCACGACTAACAAAGCCAATGCTTCAAGCACAGTTCGGAAAAAAGGCGGTGCACAGATGAATAGTTTAGCATTAGGAGTGGAGTGATTACTCGGTGCTTGCTTCCTCTAGAAGGGTACGACAGAGGACAGTCCAGATTTTTACAGTCCTATAATGGAGCAGCAGAGAACAAAATTTCATTCTTCTAGAAGAACGAGATGGGAGAAATTCATGGAACTGGCGACAGCAGCAGCAGCCTAACCTCACACTTCTGTTCCTGTAATTCCATAGACGCAGCCCTGCAGTGCAGAACCGATTATTTGGTCCCCAGGGAAATCCTAGGAGCGAACGAAGCTTTGGTGCGAAGATTATTGATCGGGAACATGGAAGGACTGAGACTGAGAGCACAGAGGACATTACCTGCCGCTTTTGATGGCTTGTTGTGCTCTTTGTGTGTGTGTGTGTGTGTGTGTATGTGTGTGGGAGCGCGCGCGCGTGCGTGTGTGTGTGTGTGTGTGCGTGTGCGTGCGTGTGTGTAACTGTGTGTGTGACTCTGTATGTGTGTGTGTGTGTGTGTGTGTGTGTGTGTGTGTGTGTGTGTGTGTGTGTGTCTGTGTGTGTGTATGTGTGTGTGTTTGTGTGTGTATGTGTATGTGTATGTATGTGTGTGTATGTGTGTGTATGTGTGTGTGTGCGTGTGTATGTGTGCGTGTGTGTTTGTAAGTGTGTGTGTGTTTGTAAGTGTGTGTGTGCTTGTGTGTGTGTGTGTGTGTGTTTGTGTGTGTGTATGTGTGTGTGTGTGTGCGTGTGTGTGTGTGTCTGTGTATGTGTGTGTGTGTGTGCGTGTGCGTGCGTGTGTGTAACTGTGTGACTCTGTATGTGCGTGACTCTGTATGTGTGTGTGTGTGCATGTGTGTGTATGCCTCTGTGTGTGTGTGTTTGTGTGTGTATGTATGTGTGTATATGTGTGTGTGTATGTGTGTGTGTTTGTGTGTGTATGTGTGTGTGTTTGTATGTGTGTGTGCGTGTGTGTGTGTCTGTGTATGTGTGTGTGTGCGCGTGTGCGTGCGTGTGTGTAAATGTGTGTGTGACTCTGTATGTGTGTGGCTCTGTGTGTGTGTGTGTGTGTGTGTGTGTGTGTGTGCGCGTGCGCGTGTGTGTGTATGTCTCTCTGTGTGTGTGAGTGTGTGTGTGTGTGTGTGTGTTTGTGTGTGTATGTGTGTGTATTTATGTGTATGCGTGTGTGTTTGTGTGTATATGTGTGTGTGTGTTTGTGTGTTGTATGTGTGTGTGTTTGTGTGTGTGTATGTGTGTGTGTGCGCGCGCGCGCGCGCATGTGTGTGTGTATGTATGTGTGTGTGTATGCCTCCGTGTGCGTGTGTGTGCGTGTGTGTGCGTGTGTGTGTGTGCCTCCCTACTCGATTTGTCAAAGGCGACTGCTAGAAAAATCAAGGTTTGACTCTAGTGGCATTGGTGATCAGTGATCCATCATAGCCTACTAAGGCTAAGCCGTAATACTTCATTCATAGCTTCATTCATCCATCCATCATCATTCATTTGTTCATTCATCCATCCCTCATCCATCTATTCATCATCCATCCATCTATTCATCATTCTCTCCTTACAGGTAAGCTGATTCCCGTTCCTGCCTGACAGCACAACATGGATCTGAGCAGCACATCTTGAGTATTCGGGTGACCCTCTGAGGTCGCCCATTCAACTGGCGTAGGCGAGCAGTACTAGCGTCGTGGCAGCCAGGCCCCCTCCAGAGCTCCGGCT
>JAWQFJ010030361.1:0-26307 GCA_034096865.1 Theodoxus fluviatilis | reverse complement strand
AACTACAACCCCTGCCTGTGGTGCGTGTGAGTATTTATCAGTGCTTGTCAGTGCTTATTAGTGTCTCCTAATGAAATCACACAGATGGATTCACCTCAGCATTAGACTCCACTCCTCCTTGTCAATATGCTCGTGTTTAGTGTGACGTGTAACAGTACTCAAAGCGAGAATATTGTTTCTCTCTTTTTTAAAATTCAGATTAAGGGGAACAGTGGAATGGACAGAATTTGTTTTATGTCAAGGAAATCCGAAAAAGTCATCAAAATCTACTTAAATTCATTTATTCATCTGTCTGCTGGGTGCCTGCCAGCCTGCCTGCCTGCCTGCCCGCCTGCCTGTCTGCCTGCCTGCCTGCCAGTCTATTTATTTGTGAATAGGTAAGAGGACTGAAGAGGTGAAGGAAGGATGGGGAGGAATCAAAGAAAGAGAAAACGGTTTATGAGGACAGGCGGAGGGGCATACATGAATAAATGAGTGGGTGCGTTGTGAAATGCATGTCTGAGAATGCAATAATATTAAGGAATGAACTCGAATTGGTAGATAAGTGCAGTGACAAGGAAGACGGAAACTGGGGTCCTCCCTAACTGCTGTATTGAGTTGCCGTTCAGATGGTTGTGTACTGCAAGATCTTTGGTCCATTACAAAAGGTTACATAGTTGGTGCCCAATACCACGTCTTCAAGTCATATAGCCTCTAAAGCCAAATAGTCACAACGAAAGTGCAGTTACTGTCGTTGATATTTTGACAGTCAGTCGTTTTACACCCCACCCCCAAGCCACCCCACCCTCAAGGCATCCCACTGTCAACTCCCACCCCTACACCCACCCTGGAAAAAAGGCATTAACGAAGTTGAATAGTTTCTGACAGTGACAAGGTTGGAGATCTGGACTAGGGACGACTAGTGGCACATGAATAAATATCCCACCACCACCTGCCTGACCTAACGGTGATCATTTCAGGTAACTCAAATCCATAAGAATCTATTCTTCACATTGCAATAAAAATCATTCTGCAACATTCAGGAAGATCATATTAATCAACCATTTCCGAAGAATGAAAAATTACTCTGAGATCATCTGTGCAATCAACAACAATTACCAGACTACATATGTTTACTTTGGCGTGAGATACATTATTTCAAACAGGAAAGGTTGATCTGCTTTCCTGAAATGTGAAACAAGGAAAAAAAGTTTGCAGTAGGCTCAAAGTTCAAACCCCTAACACAACTTCTAAAATGTTGCACATATCAACAATCATTATCAGTCTGAATCCTTTGCGTCATCAACCATAATGAAGGAAACATCATACCAATTCAAAAAGTCCTCTAGAATTGAAAATGTTCCCAAAATGTTGAGGAAGTTCAGGTGTCTTTACTACAATATTTGAAATCATACTGAGAAACCAACACCATACAAAGCAAAGACAAGATATCACAATAATAAATCTGCATGATTCAGAGGAGTCAGAGCTGCCAGCACAAAAAATTGTGGAGCCATGCTTTCTCATCTCTGGCAGGAAAAATCTTCGGCTCAGCTTGGTGTGAAAATCTTGGTGTAGTGAGAGGGAGGGGTCCAGTAACATTCTGAGGGCTTTGCCAAGTTCTTTCGCTCTGTACATCAACTGAAAGTTGTCTTTTGGAGTTTTAACACAGCTGCTGGCTCTTCAAACGATCCTATGACAAGATGTCAAAGAAACAGGCCTTCAGAGGAAAGCAAAACGCTTGAAGAAGTGTAGCATTGTAAATATTTATTGTTCTCTAGACAGAGCAAATGTCAGCATCAGTAGTCAAGGATGGTTATTTACAGCTGAGCAGATTGACACACAGTACAATAGTACTCACACACTGTTACTTGCAACCGATGCCAAAGAAATATTTGAGTCAAGCTCCCACTCTCTACACCAATGCGCAGATATACACCATGTTGATTGCGTAAAAGTAAACTGTTCAAATGGTATGGAATGGTGCTACAGATGGGATCAGGTTCACAAAGAAACATGAAGGCATATGAACAGAGGTGTTAATTATACACATTTGATAATGACATACAAACAATGCAATAATGACATTCAGCAACAAGAGACAAACTCACGGTGAGAAATGGCGATATGTAACTTTGATGAAAATGTGTATGTACAATATAAACATAGCAACATGAAATCTCTGAACAAATGGGATATGACATGTAAGAGGGTTAATCTGTAGCTTTGAGACTTTATCAACAATTGGAAGGAAAAATAAAGGAACTATTCACACAATATTTATTTCCACCTTGCACACAAAGCACAACTAGATGCAGGTAGTCCCATTGCTACAATTCTGTATAGCTTTCATCTTTATACATGAATAGTCATTCAGCTTTAAAAGCTATGGAGAATGGCTGATCTTGATCACCTAATACAATTTGATTCAAACAACACGGGTAAAATGTGCAATACTGGCTTCTGAGAGAAGCAATATACAGGGAAAGTCTACTATGTGCACCCTTTATTCACAACAAAGACTGGAATGTTTCACTGAAATGCACAGAGCCCATGGGCAAATTCTCATGCTTGCCTTATTCTGTGCACATTTCATAGCATCCTAAGAAAAATCATTTTGCTCTTCATGAAAAAATGTGACTAAAGTTGAAGATGATGATGATGACTTGATCTGAAAATTTTGTAGACATTGTTTCCAAAATACACCCAAATATGCATAACTCAGTAAAATTATGTAACAAACTTTTGAAATATAAACAAGATGCATCAAGCACAAAATATACATCTAAGTCTGAAACAGTTGTGTCAAACTGCATTTATCTATATACCTAAAGGTAAATTGTAAAACCCATGAGGGGGAAAAGGTGATCCAACTTACATCAAATCTTATTTTTTAAATGTATATATACAAATGTTATGGCAACCAACAGGCAGACAATCAAATGACAAATGAACTTCATTATGTAATGAAAGGCTCCCTAAGAAAAAAACACCCTCTTTTTCGACAGGGTATTAAAGTCAATGACCAGTAAAACTTTCTATGAAAAAAATACATTGATCAAAACTCCTCATGCAAATCTACTTATCAACAAACTTGATACAATCCCACTCTCCAGGAGTTGTTGGACAGTGTCTTTATTTCACAAGCATCTTCAACACATTCATACCCATGCCTTCACACTTAGAGTTATCACACTCAAACTGCTACAATTGTTGCAAAACTTGCTGAAGAACGAAAAAAAGGTGGGGTTTTAGCACACTCAGCTCACAGCTCCATCATTAAAAAACACATTGATGAGTTTAGATCCTCATCAGCTGACAGTCTTTGATTTTGTTTTCTTTCAGATGCTGAGGTAGTCTTCAATTCTGATGTCATGGTAATAATGTGAAAGAAACAGGGAGATAATCTAATGCTGAAATTTGTTTTTTGCGTGATATATTTTGATTTGAAAGTGAGATAAAACATAAGTTAAACAAAGCTAAAACATTCACATTTTTCAGGAAAGACAATCACCACTAATCAAATATTTTCATCCAATATGGGATAAAAGCCAGAGATACAAGAAGCCTGTAAAAAGAGCCTTTTGAAAGACATTTCATTACATCTGCAGCAGGACACCAGGCATTGCTTCTGTAAGCAGCCAGGGGTTCCAGCTGATGAGGGGGCATTCAGTGGCTCTGGCTGTATGTTGTTCTCAGGCACTACTTTAGTAAAATGAGCAACATGCCCAACTATGGAAAAATATTTAATTGAAATCATGAAGAAACAAAACAAAATCAGAACTATTCACAACTTTTTTTTTCAGCTGCAGAGCAATAAAAACTAAGGGAGAGAATTCCTCCCTCCTCCACTTCAAGTGCAAGACAATAGCCAAAAACTCCTATGGGAGCAAGATTTGTGTGTGGGTTTTGTTTTTGTTTTTTTGTGTTTTTTTGGGGGGGGAGTAAGGAAAAAATCTATCCATAAACACCCTTTAAAAAATCATCTATTCAAAAAATACATTTAATACAATTTTAAGTGTGATAACACATCACAATCTAGCTTCAACCTGCCAGTGTCAAGGCCTGGGTGGCTTCACAGGGAGAAACGAAACTGAGGCAGTGATGCCTGCACTTTCTCCTCAGTTGTTCTGACTACAGCTCCTAACACTGGACTTAGTTCAGAACCGAAGTATTTCATGCACACTCCCACAAATCTGCATGTTCTCCTCAGTTGTTCTGACTACAGCTCCTAACACTGGACTTAGTTCAGAACTGAAGTATTTCATGCACACTCACACAAATCTGCATGTTCTCCTCAGTTGTTCCCTCTCTCAATCTTCCTGCTCTTTTGTTTTCAATCATACCCCTATCCCTTACCTTTCAATTCCTTTCCTTTCCTCACTCTAGCTTTCCGTAAACTCATTACACAGTATCTACCACATGGTTGGTTGGGTGGGAAATTGCATCTTCTCCACAGTCAACATTTTGCATAAATAACAGTCACATAAAACATACTCCACAGAAAAACCCCAAGAAATCACAAAATTATAAGAAGAAAATTAACAGCAAATCATTTTTCATATGGCATTAAGTAAAATCATGTTTGTGATGGTTTGGTTTTTGGATTTGTTATAGTAGGTGGTGGTGGTGGTGGTGGTAAAAGTATAAAAATACACCTGTGAAATGAGTCTGCACAGTGAATCAAAACACATACAAAACTTACTCGGATTTACTTCACACCAATACCCTTTGTTTCTAAACAACATTAGCTTTTACAGAGTAGATATGAAATCTGAAGTTCTGAGGTGAGCACAAATTCCCAACTTTCACAATATGAAGGTTTCTCAGGGTTTTGCAAGATTTCTTTATAGAAACCCAATACATTTTCAACAAATATTTATGGAATGAAGTTTTTCAAGCTTCAAAAGGACTGTACCCCCAGTGACACACAAACCAACAACAACTAATGTTCACAATAACAAAGGCAACACAATTTCAAGCATTGCAGAGTAGAGTGATAATGGTGTAGTTTAGCAGTCTCTGATCAGAGGTGACTTTGTCCTTAGTTCTTTGTTCAAATAATGCTAGGACACTAGAAAACAATGATTATCAAACCCACAATGTGAAGGATTACATGACTGTATCACACAGAAGAACCTCTAGTGCTGCATTCATGCAAAACCAAATCTGTCACAATTCCCTATGAAGCATAGTAAGCACTCCTACAAAGAATTATTATTTTTAATGTAAGAATTTTTCTGAGATAAAAACAAGATGCAACAGTACGTCTTACATTATCCACACATTACAACTGCATTCATGACCATCACTAAGAGCAACAATCACAGACTGTTGCACATATTATTCAATAATCACAAACCACAGAAGCTTTCTGGTCCAAGAACAGACCTCTCCATTATTTTTCTCTTAGTAACATCAACATAATGACTAAAATGGGTTCAACATAGATTCTACCTCTCTCTCATCATCTGTGTTGGCAGAAGCAATACAATCATGAGCTCTACAGCTTCTAAGATATGAATAAACTGCTAATAATCCCCGACAAAACTGCTTTTAAATTCCTCCTTCTACATTTCACAGATTCATCATCTAATAAAGTCCTAGGTCATACCTGAAAATCTACACACAAAACCTCTCCATCCCCACGTTTAAGCAAAAGAATCACAGATAGACGTTATGAAAGATGAGAGATGATGTGCGAAGCACCATAACACACTTGCCACACACTAGTTCTCAGACTGCCACTCCAAAGCTTTGTAACCAGTCTGTCTGTCGTGCACTTCCCTGGAGAGCACTACTTGGCAATTCACATGTCCTCTGTGTCTTTGTAGCTGGGCTCTGTGGCGATGAAATAGTCGTCAAAGAAGTTGTGCAGGTAGTCAAAGGTGGGTCTCTCCTCGGGTTTCCTGGACCAGCACTTGAGCATGATGTCGTAGTAGGAGTCAGGGCAGGCAATGGGCCCATTGGGTTTGGGCATGCGGTAGGGCTTGGGCAGAGTGATCTGCTGCAGTACATCTGCACCCGCCATTCCTGCACAGATTAAAGAAGGTAACAGTTAGATGCCAGTAGAGCAGAAATAGAGTTGCAAGCAACAGTGGTAGTACAAAGTAGCTGAAGTGCGTGAAGGGGATAACAGCAATGGTAGTGTGTGTGTGTGTGTATGTGTGTGTGTGTGTGTGTGTGTGTGTGTGTGTGTGTGTGTGTCTGAGTGCATATACTATGTGTATGTGTGTGTGTGTGTATGTGTGTGTGTGTGTGTGTGTGTGAGTGCACATACTCTATGTGTGTGTGTGTATGTGTGTGTGTGTGTGTGTGTGTGTCTGAGTGCACATACTGTGTGTGTGTGTGTGTGTGTGTGTGTGTCTGAGTGTGTGTCTGAGTGCATATACTCTGTGTGTGTGTGTGTGTGTGTGTGTGTGTGTGTGTGTGTGTGTCTGAGTGTGTGTCTGAGTGCACATACTGTGTGTGTGTGTGTGTGTGTGTGTTGTCCGAGTGCACATTGTGTGTGTGTGTGCGTGCGCGTGTGCGTGCGTGCGTGTGTGTGTCCAAGTGCACATACTGTGTGTGTGTGTGTCTGAGTGCACATACTCTGTGTGTGTGTGTGTGTGTGTGTGTGTGTGTGTCTGTGTGCACATACTGTGTGTGTGTGTGTGTGCATACTGTGTGTGTGCACATACTGTGTGTGTGTGTGCATACTGTGTGTGTGCACATACTGTGTGTGTGTGTGCATACTGTGTGTGTGTGTGCATACTGTGTGTGTGCACATACTGTGTGTGTGCACATACTGTGTGTGAGTGTGCATACTGTGTGTGTGCATACTGTGTGTGTGTGTGCATACTGTGAAGCACAAAGCTGTAGGACAAATGGCCTCTGCATTCTGAGCATTTCTTTAATCTTTCTATAGTTCATGTGCTTCTCATCCCCCCCCCCCCTTCTCTTTCACACACACACACACACACACACACACACACACACACACACACACACACACACACACACACACACACACAAATATGGACACACAAAAAGCCCTTGCCAGAGAAGGCCAGCCATTAAAAAACACTTCAGCCACTTGAAATCTGACCCAGAGCTCGTGTCCGCCACTGATAATCACCTCTCGCCACCACAGGGCTGAGCTTGGCCTACTCTGTGTGGGGGTGGCAAGAGGTGACAACACTTCTGAGGCCTTCAAAGCCGGCTTTTTTCTGTCCTCCTTTTATTTTTCTATGATCAAAAGAGCTCACTTAAACTAGCAACCCATTCCTTAGTACACAGTTGAAACTGATGCGATGTAAAAATCGTTGTGTGAACTTTTTACACTTTGAATGGACTCCACCAATATCTGTAATGTTACCAGCTATCTCAGGCCATAATAGAGATGTGAATACAGATCACTGTTTCCAGCAGCATATTACCTGGATAGGGCACTCGGCCAAAGGTGATGATTTCATACAGCAACACACCAAAGGACCAGACGTCAGACTTGATGCTGAACTTTCGCTCCAGAGCAGCTTCCGGTGCTGTCCACTTGATGGGAAACTTTGCAGCTGCAAAGCAAACACAATAAGAACGTTCTAACTATATTTCCCCCAGCATTAAGAGATGGTGAAATGAAAAGTTCCTATTCATACTGAAATTTCTACTTAAGCTTTACAGTTGCCAGCTAAGAGCTGTAATGTTGTGAGTTTCAAAGGACAGCCTGAGATCCAAAACTGTTTCTGTCTGTTCCACACAGGGTGTCCAACTCTATATTAGGAACTTACAATGGTTTCAAAGAGTTGAGCCCTTAGTTTAAGGTTCTTATAGGCACAAAACATTTTGTGGGCCTTCTACACAGATATTCTGCCTAAAAATCATGTTCAAAATTTAGTGTGGAGTCTCTGAATGACTGAAGTCTTGAAATTTTAATGGAAGAACAGAAACTTTGTGTACTTCTATTTCACAGTGTCTGATCTCTGCACCCCTCAGTCATTCTCTGAGAAGATATGAATCTCTCAAGATCTTCAAGATGGATTTCAATATTTTCCCTTTTTGAGTAGGTGAACTCAAAGTACCTATAGGTGAAAACACCAACACAGCAGCAGTCAAACTGAACACATTATCTTACTTATGAAACATAAAGGCTTCCCACAAACATTGTAAACGTACTAAAGTTACCAGAATGTGTGCACATGTGTACAAAAGGAAAAGAAGAAATGAGGAAATATCTGCATTCACACAGTCACAATATGAAGCTTTGATATAGAGTAAGTATGTAGGTATTCGGTCAAGACACCAAACAGATATGGGTAAAGTGCAAAGCAGTTTGGGATGCAGATATGGGTTGATGGGTTGCTATATAAAACCATACATTTTCCTTTAACGGTATTCACACAACTTACTAAGAGCACATTTGTGCAATGCATTTTTTCTTCATAATCCTGCAGGTTCTGTAGACAAATCCTAACGACTACTTAAGAACATCTTTTGAAGTGTCCTGCATTCTTCAGAAACTAGTTCTGAAATGAATGTGACGAGCAAACATATTTTTCTTTGTCAAAGGAATAAAATCTGTGTGATTTCTCTTCGTTCATTAGGACTAAAGATCATATCATTTTACAGTTCTCCATATATGTATATATGTTCTCATGTGTAGCTAATGGAAAAAAGAGCTGTGGTTAAAATAATAGGGCAACCAAAAAAAGGGTCAGTGGATTGGCCAGAACTAAAAAATAAATAAATAATTTAAAATGTCAGGAATAGCATAAATTAAGATTAAACTTACATTTTAAAGGCTTTTAAACTTTTTTTCCTTAAAGAGTGGATTCCCCGAGTGCGTTCATAAGGCAGGGAAAATGGGACAGCATGCAGTTCATTGATTACTGTCAATTCTTATTTTAAAGAAGTTTGAAGGGTTGGGAAGTTCCTGTAAATACTTTTTGTCTTTTTGCTTTGGCCCATTGTAGATGTTGAACCAAAGCTAACAACACAAGGTTGCAGCCAGTATAACATCCCACATTGTCACGATATTTAAATAAACCCAGATTATTTTGTTTTTGTTATGATCAAAAAGTAAATATGGTGTGTCAGGTTACCATTACCACAACTTTTTTTCTCTCTTTTTTTTTTGGGGGGGGGGAGCCCTCAGCCATTAATCTATTATCTTTTTAAACATGCTCTTTCAAAGACCACTAATGTTATATGATAAAAGCAGTTCCTAATACAGAGCCACAGATGGAAAGAAAAAGTTTTGGATCCAAGGGAAGGTTTGAACCTGCAATCTTCTAGTGAATGTCCAAATCAAGTGCTCTAACCACTGCTTCTGCAACCAGAAGAGTCACATGAAAGCAGTATACTCTTATCTCCCTTAAGCCTTTCCAGGTTAACTCACACTACAAAGAGGTCAACCGTAAATGTCAGCATACACAGGTAGTCAGAATAATCCGTGACAGTTGAATAACCTCACAAATAAAAATATATTCCGCCTATGCATCAAGGAACACTATAGAAGCTGTTTACCAATCTTCAAAGTTGATGCATGAACAAAATACTGCAATGTTTGCATATTCAAGGGGGAAGAGGTGACACTCCACTGTCGCTGTCCACATTTTCAGACTATGGCACTCAGAGGGTTATGAGCTGATTACTAATACTAGCATATTTTCATTAAGCTGAGGCTGAAAAAAACCTCTGACAAAATGTTGAAAAGTCACTAGGAAATTGAGATTCTCATAATTTTATTCCCTCCCTCTCTTCCTCCCTCCCTCCCTCCCTCCCTCCCTCCCTCCCTCCCTCCCTCCCTCCCTCCCTCCCTCCCTCCCTCCCTCCCTCCCTCATCTATTCAAGATGAGTAAATCTACCTCAGTTTATTGACAAGGACTACTCACATTCAGATGCCTCATAGATATCTTCCTCTTGGAGCACTCGAGCCAGGCCAAAGTCTGCCACTTTCACTTCATAGTGGTCCCCTACTAGGATGTTGGCAGCACGAAGATCTCGATGGACAAAGTTCTGGATTTCCAGGTAGGCCATGCCCTCAGCAATCTAGGAGTGTAAAGAAAGTGAAACCAAATCACTGGGAAACAACATTCCAGAAACACACACAGATCTAAGACAGAAATGAAGACAAACTGGGTTAGACAAAAATCTGAGAGTGCAGACTAACTGCTCCAGGGGCAAAATTCTGGATGATTGAATGAAGCCATCAGCCCTTACAAATGCATCATTCATGATTTCATCCCATAAATTCCTTAGTTAAAGCTATCAAACTTTCACAGCCATCAGTCAAGATTATACAATGAATGAATGAATGAAAGAATGAATGAATGAATGAATGAAGTTTTACAGCCTAAACAGCATTTGTAGGCTATTTAAAGCCTGTGATTACAAGATCACTAAAGCTGCTTTAAGGAAGTCAAATCTCATTTTCCCATGTTACATGTCTTTTACAAATAATGCAGGGAGAAGTGGTGGGTCTATCCTTACCCCCAAGCCACAGGGTCAAGATCACAGAGAAGGCTCTAAAAGCTGCAAAGACGCTTTGGAACTACACTGGAGAAGGCTCAGAAAAAAATGCTCTAGCAAGAGACAGATCTAAATAGGAGAACATATACCAATCACAATGCAATGTCCTTCATACTGGGCTGAGAAGTTCTACAGAATAGGCAGAACAAGCTTCAAGATCTCTGGTAGGGACCTAGCCCATAGCATCCATGAGTTGCCCATACAACAGCAGCCCCTAGATGCTCCCATCATTAGAGGGAACCTGTGGTCATGGAGCTTTCAAGATCTGCTCTGGGAGCTCAACCACAGGCAGCCCCACACAGCAGTAGGTGCCACAGAGTGCAGATGAGAACTCCTTCCTCATGCTGAACAACCCACCTGGTCAACATCATCTCATGTGGGGTGCAGTTTTTGCCATCCATCCACCATGTTTCACTTGATGCAATGGTAGGAAGAGGACTTCTGCTTTTGGGCACCCGCCCTCCGAGCTAATGTGTAGATACTCTTACCACTGTGCTGCTGATGTTATCATACCAACAGATCCAGGGACCCAACAGACAAGCATACAGAAGTGATAACATACTGCATACAACCTGAGAAGGACCTACCTGGGAAGCCATTTCAATCATGATGGGAAAGCGGACGACCTTGCCCTGGTCCTTCCTCAGGTAGTCCAGCAGAGCGCCATTAACACACAGCTCCGTCACGATCCAGATGGGCTCTTCCGCAGTGCACACTGCCATAAGCTGCACCAGCTTCCGGTGCCTGAGTTCATGCATCAACTTGGCCTCTGTCAGGAAGGCTTCTGGGGACATGGAGCCTGGCTTGAGTGTCTTGACCGCCACATCCACCACGTTGTGTAGTTTGCCTGCAGAGAAAGAGAAAGAGAGTGCTAAGTGGATACACTTCATGGTCAATGCACAGCACCAAGGCAATGCACTTTCTTTGATAACAAAGAATTCCATTTCAACATCCAAGACCAACCTGTCTAGAAAAAAGTATATCAAGTGACTGAAAATGATAGTGGATCCACATCATATGCGACCCAGGCACCAATGAATATACTTGTGGTAGAGAAGATTATTTTCCTCAAAAGTCAGACATAAAATTGATTTGGGAATGAGCAAGTTGATAGGCATGATCCTCATGAAAGGAAAAACTTGCTGACACTTTCAGGGTGAGGCCTGGGTATGGACCCAGTTTCAACTCCAGGTACCCACCACTGTCATGTTTTAATGCCAATGTCAAGTTCTGACAGCAAAGTCATGTTTTAACACCACTGCCATGTTTTGACACCACTGCCATGTTTTGACACCACTGCCATGTTTTGACACCACTGTCATGTTATCACTGTAATGTTTTGACACCATTGCCATGTTTTGACATCACTGCCATGTTTTGACACCACTGCCATGTTTTGACACCACTGTCATGTTATCACTGTAATGTTTTGACACCATTGCCATGTTTTGACACCAATGTCATGTTATGACACCACTTTCATGTTTTGATACCACTGTCATGTTTTGACACCAATGTCACATGATGACACCACTGCCATGTTTTGAGACCAATGTCATGTTTTGACACCACTGCCATGTTTTGACACCACTGTCGTGTTATCACTGTAATGCTTTGACACCAATGCCATGTTTTGACACCAATGTCATGTTTTGACACCAATGCCATGTTTTGACACCAATGTCATGTTTTAACACCCATGTCATGTTTTGACATCCCTGTCATGTTCTGACACCACTGACATGTTTTGACACTACTGCCATGTTCTGACACCACTGTCGTGTTCTGACACCACTGCCAAGTGGTTACAGATGCATTTAGTCTCACCAAGGCACCTCATTAGCATTCCCATTATCTTTGGAAAAGGAAACTAATTTCTCAGTGGGTGACTACTGAAACAGTCTGACAAGTAATTTTAGCACAGTTGTAAAAGAACTCATTCCAGGGAGCTTTTGCTGTTGGTGAGAATGCAACAACAGCTGAAAACCATGACTTCAGAGAATGCTTGTCCTCTAGATGCATCAGCTGAACACTTACCCTTCCAGACTTCTCCAAAGCAACCAGCACCAAGTTTCTGTGACATTTTGATGGATAACCGGGAAATCTCCAGCTCACGGAAGTGCACTAGAGGTCGAATTCTTGGACAGGCATCAGTTAGCTTGCAGCACAGACCATCAGCATTGGCTGAAAGAGAGTGCCGTCAATGTAAAGCACCAGGTTTTCTTCCGGCACAATTCCACACCAAACACCTCCTCAGTGCCACTGTTACAGGACCAATACTCTGATTAACTTTAGCTCATAGTTTGTCTAGGGAAACATGATACCATCCTGTAACATTTACCCATCTTCCCTGCTGTTAAGGACGAACTAGACAACAGAGAAAAATGAGAACAGACATCCACAATTCAACTGACTTTACTAATGATTAAAAGATAGATAATGGTTGCTAAATAATCACTCAATCCTAACTTAGCCAGCCAGCCTATATTAAAACATTCAACTTATCTGGGAAGAGAGAGTTCGAGACTGCTGAAGGGGTCAGGACCGTTGACCCTGGCGTTTGTTGTTCAATGGGTGAGGTGACGACTGACACAAGGAGTGGGTCTTGAGAGAAGGGGTCAGGACCGTTGACCCTGGCGGTTGTTGTTCAACGGGGTGAAGTGACGACTGACACAAGGTGTTGGTCTTGAGAGAAGGGGTCATTAAAGGAGGCCAGGGCGACTCGGAACTGGAGTCCATCAGATTTAAAGGGCAGACGTCAACTGTTCTTCTTCCAGTGTGGGAATAACGTTTGTTATCGTAGGTAACTATGGCCAGTCCACATTGTGCTGATTCAACACTCAAAGTCTCTACCAAGAGTTGTGTCTGATAAGGGAAGCTCAGACATTCCGTCCTTAAAGAAAGTCACATCATTCTGAGATCGGGGATCGTTTCAATTCCATCCGTCCTGTTTCACTCGCGTTCAACCTCTCGCCCGATACCAATCTCGCCCCTCCCTCTCTCCAAAAATCCTCACTCTCCCAATATGACGCCGTCAATCACTGAATATGACGACGTCAAGAACTGTATGACGTAATCAATGTCAAAGTTTTGTCAAAGTCAAATCCTTCTCATTTAGCGGCTCCACGTCTCACCACAACAAACTATTTTCTAGGCATGGCTGGTTCTCTAATAACTACATTTATTTGAGGCCTGGCTGGCTTCTACATTCTTACTAATGCGGAAAGGACATACCGTCACAGCCACTCATACAAGTATGACCACAGAATCATATTCAAAAGCTGTTTGGGATACAGTCAAGTATTCAACTTTCACAAATTTACCAATGTGGGTTATCTCAGTCAAACTTAAATAAAAAAAGAACCTGTGAGTAATTCATGATGAAAAATCCCAATATCATCTTAACTGACTGTCTGGTGAGTGTTTGGCCATCCCATAATATATATGACATCTGGAAGGGTAAACCATATCCACAGATAAATAACTTGCTATATTTCAATTTGATTCATAAATGGGAAGAGTTTAAGACGGCAACAATCCTTCCATGAAACACTGGATCTCTTTTCAGTCAATAGTCCTTACTTTTTATGGCAATCTCATCAAAAGTCACATGTCCTGAATATCACACACACACACACACATGCACACACATACACATGCACATACATTCCACACACTAAACACACTAAACACACACATTACACAAACACATACATACATTACACACACACAGGCACACACACACACACACACACACACACACACATGCACGCACGCACACATGCACACACACACATGCACACACGCACGCACTCTAAACACACACACACATACACCAAACACTAAACACACTACACACACATGATACAAACACACACATACACTACACACACACACACACACGTACACACACACACACACACACACACACACACACACGTACACACACACACACACACACACACACATACACTACACACACACACGTACACACACACGTACACACACACACACACACACACACACACACACACAGAAACCTACTCTTGTAGTGGTCGACCAAGGTGAGGAGGGAATCGAAAGTACGCTTGGGGGAGATGTAAAATCCACCGTTGTCCAGCTTTCGTATGCGATAGTGTTTGACACAAGGGTCCCCGCAGCTCTTGTCTAGGTCCCTTGCAGACAACACATAGGAAGACTTGTCTGCAACACAAACACAGTGGACTGGTTAGATCATATAGACTTCAGCAACACAACTCATTTCTTGAGAAACTTGAATTTGTGCAGCAACACTTATGTTGGGTTTCTGATGAGGCAAACACCAGGTGTCTGGCAACAATTGCAGTCAGGAGACACACAAAACACTGATTACAACTTCAGGAAACACTGTACAAAATGGAGTCAAGAAGATATGCAAGACATCAGACAACTGTGTAAAACAAATTTTATACCATGACAATTCAATTCAAAAATGGAAGAAAGAAAGAAAAAAGGAATGTAACAGCAAAAACATTTTAACTCACAAAAAACTAACACAAACTAATCTTGATGCATCAAATTGTTGAATACCTTGTGATCTCCATGAAATTTGCCTCACAAAATGGCCCTAAGAAAAATCCATATGCATAGAGTGTTTATACACAAAATGTGAAAACATCAGTTCCAAGAGAAATGGATATGCAAACACAAAACAATATTTTTCACACATGCAACATTTAAGTAAAGTCAAAACGCTGCATAGGACTGAGACAAGAAGTTACAAAAATGCCATTTCTTATGTGTAAATCATGTACTTTCACCTACAGGTGATTAAAAAATATATATAAAGGTAATATCCAAAGAGGTTAATGAACAGCATCAAAGCCAGCAAAATATCCCAAGACATGTGGAATACTATGTTTCATGTACCAGTTTACAATATTCATGTTTAATAACAGATTGTTTTCACATTTCATATTCAATGATGAAGAAAACAACAACAAAACAGCTTTCAGGAGAGAAACCAGTGCTAAATAACAAAGTTTCAGAGTCTCTTTCAAGCAGACAGTAGCAGAAGAATGTGGTTTCACCTGTGGCTTCTCGGACCAGGAATGTTCCTAGTCTGTTTCCAGGCAGGAGTAACATTTTGTCTGCTTCTTTCCTCTCAAAGTTGAACCACCAGCTAAAAAAACCAACAACCCAGCAATATAATGCATGGTTTCTAGCATACATGCCTAAAATAATGAGATGCAGGTATAACCTTACCAGTGAAATAGCTTTATATCTATCATCTCTCAATATGGTTCTCAGTCTGCCTCACTGGCCAGCAAACCAATAAGAAAGTGTTACTGTGTAACTGTTTATCTGCAGGTGTGTGAGCAAAGAGAAAATAAAAAACAATACCATTTATACACCAACAATGAAACCATCTGCATACCAACTTTTAAAACAAGCATGATCAACAAACAGTTCATTCATACTCCAACATATCCATCCAGACACACAAACTTTGTACCACCCAACACACACACACACACACACACACACACACACACACACCACTCATATTAACACAAAAATGCACAAACACACACACACACACACATAGAGACACTCAAACATAAACATTGTTACACAGACATACAAACATACACCTCCCCCCCCACTCATATCGACACAAAAATGTACAAACACAAACACACACACACACACACACACACACACACTGACACTCAAACAAACACTGTGACGCAGACATACAAACATACACACACACGCTGTACTCACTCCTGGGCTTGAGGTGAGTTGTCATCCTTGCAAACATAGTTGCTGGGGATGTAGCCCTTCTGCTTGGTGATGAGGTGTATGGCCACCCACCAGTCGCTGGTTTGTCTAGGAAAAGCAAAAGAAAAAGCATGTAAAGGCACAGGCTTGTGTCAATCAACTTCTCACCTGCATCTAGATTTAAATCTCAATGCCTGTGTGTCTGTCTGCCTGTGTGTCTGTCTGTCTGTGTGTGTGTGTCTGTGTGTGTGTGTCGGTCTGTCTCTCTCTCTCTCTCTCTCTCTCTCTGTGTGCATGTGTGTGTGTGTGTGTGTGTGCGTGTGCGTGTGTGTGTGTCTGTTGGTGTGTGAGTGTCTGTATGTCTGTCTGTCTCTCTGTGTGTCTGTCTCTCTGTGTGTCTCTCTGTGTGTCTGTCTGTGTGTCTGTCTGTGTGTCTGTCTGTGTGTGAGTCTGTCTCTCTGTGTGCCTGTCTGTGTGCCTGTCTGTCTGCCTGTGTGTCTGTCTCTGTGTGCCCATCTATGTGTTTGTCTGCCTGTCTGTCTGTCTCTGTGTGTCAGTCTCTGTCTGTCTGTCCATACCCATATCTCTGCCTGCCTGCCTGCCTGCCTGCCTCTCCCTCTCTCTCTTGCAAAATCTTCTTCCATGCTCATATCTTATCTCACGTTAATTATGTGTCAACAATTTGGGATGGCTTTAGTGATGCTAACTTGAAAAGGCTGAAGTCATTGTATCGAAGAGCCTCTAAGCTTATGATAACGGATAGTTCACTATCTACAAATGACAAAATGAAAGAACTTAACATATTGCCTTTTCATAAGCATTTACAATTCAATAAATGTGTCTTAATGAAAAGAATGAATGATTATGATGTGCCTGATTATTTGATAAACTTATTCAAATATTCGTGTACATAACTTTATAATCCCACAACCTAGGATTGATTTATTTAAACATAGCCTATCTTATTCAGGGGCTACTATGTGGAACACACTATCCAATTCTCTAAAAATTGCGAAATCTTTAGAGAATTTAAAACTGAAACTACATACTTTTCTTATGCAGTCATCCTAGATACTTTCATCTTATTCTAAATTCACTTTGTGGCTATTTTCAACGTGGTATTTTGTTACCATGAATTGATTGTAACTTGTGTTATTGTGTGAATTTTGTGTGGGATAGAGGGTGGGTGGGTGGGTAGGGGTGGGGGATGGGATTGGATTTGTTTGTTTGTTTTCTTGTTTTAACAAGGGCTGGATGTAAGATAGGCAGTTATGCCTAATTCATGTATTTCCCTTGAAAAATAAAGTTTAATCAATAAAGTTTAATCTCTCTCTCTCTTTCTCTCTCAGGGTAATGATTTATTTCATTTTCCTCCTTCATGTCATGCTTGCAATACTGGCAACCAGTTTTGATGAACTCTTTCACATTTCAGTGTTTTCTTCATGTTGTAAAAAGAGAAAAGGCAAGGGTGACTTTAAACACTGCAACTTTTACTCACTGATAAGTGTTCAAACTCCATGCACATTATGTAACAGGCCAATGGCCAATACATTACAGTTATTCCATTCAATTCTCTCTATCAGGTTGCATAGCTTAGATTATCTTTAATGAATGTCTTACTTCAGGAGAGGGTTAAGTGGTCAATAGAATTTAAGGTAGGAACTCACGAGGATTCGTCAATTTCCAATTTGTCTCCCTTTTTGAAAGGCAAATCGTCTTCATTGATGGCCTGGAAGTCGTACATTGCTCGAACTATCAGGGGCTCTGTCAAACAAAAAAACAAAATGATTTGGTCACACAATTATTCTCAGAAAAATTTCAGATGCATGAAAAACTTGTCAGGTTCTTCACACGAGCTCAGTACCAAACTTAAATGACAATTTAAAAGAATGGCTGCAAAAGAATACCTCTTTCCATTGAAATATGTCTGCTCTTCACTGATGTAATGTGGGACAAATCTTTGACATTACAACAAAAACCTTTGTAGAAAACTTGGTACACAATTAACCTGTATAATTACATCATTGTTAGTGAAGCATCATCATTATGCTTTTGATATCATGCATTCATTTTGTTAATCAAGATATTTTTTTTCATTTTATGAAATGATTTTTTTCCAACTCTAAAAATGAAATCTTTGATAAGCTCCCATCACAAAAGCAATGACAACAACTTTCAAAAATTCAAACTCAACATCCAGGAACAAAATGAACAAAGCAAACAAGAACAAAAAAACATATGAACCAAGAGAAAAAGCTAAAAGGCAAAGAAAATAAAGAAGTTGGTGGCAAACCCCTACACATTTTAGGTTAGGGGTGTAGAGATAGAAATAGCACTTCAAAATCTGCAGCACCACGTCAGCTTTCCATCAGCTTTCATTCAGATCAAGCAGAGAATGTACTGGTCACTACTATGCTGGACAAATAAACATGACCACCAAACACACACCATTGCAGGTCCACCTTTACAGAGGCAAACCACCCCAAAACCCATCAACCAAAGGAAAAATAGCTAGCATTCCCATTAACAACAAAACCTCAAGCCATACATCATTCAGTGGCGAAAGACATCTGTAAGTATCTACAAAGCTGACGCCAGCCAAACACCAGAGTAAGAAGAATCCTCGTCAAAGATGATACTACTCTACAAAGACAGCCAGAAAGATCACCGCAGACAGTAGCACATCAAGGCATAAGCAGCATGGCAGCAGTCATGGTGCCAAGGCAAAGGAGAAGGCAGCAGACCTGCTATCTGTCCACAGCACCTCTAAACAAAGTCTACAGAAGCTGTGAGACAGATCAGCAACACAAGCATGAGTGTAGACCGCAAAGGAAAGATTCTCTCGGGTTTATTAACCTGCACTAGAATGTGAGATCAAAAGACTGGGACAAAGTAAACAAGGACACAGATGCATTACAGGCTCTGTCAGTGCAAATTCATGGCTTATAAACAAAGAGCAGACTATATGAGTCACCCTCCTTCCCTGAGCATGTGGAAGGTGTAAAGTTTCCAAGAAAGTGTGGCAGGTGTAGGGTTTTGGGGGATAAGACAGGGGCAATTGAAACTCATCACATAAATGAATACAAGCACCTCAGTCCCGACTTAAGCACATAGAAGAAAGTAAATAAGGTGGAGCTATGGCATGAGTGTGAGGCAAAGCACAGTCAAACAATCACAGACTTTACACACCACAAACCACACACAAGACAATGAAACATGAAGTAGCAAAACATGCATGAAGAGGAAGCCCAAGTTTTAATTACAAGATTTTGTTAAACCAGAGGCAGAGTGCATGGCCCAATCACCAGAGGACACCAAGGACACAACACAACAACACCAGAAGGCAACAGAGGCTCAACACAAAGATACCATAAGACACATAACAAAATAACACAAAGACAACAAATGTACAACACAAAAACACCATAAGTCACCAGAGGCACCACACAAAAATACCAAAAGACACTAGAGGCTCAACACAACAAAGACATTCCATTCACACACCAAAGACAACAAAAAGACACTAAACGCACAGGAGAAAGATGCCATAATACACCAAGGACACTATACAAGACGTCAGAAAAGCACAAGGCAGCAAGGCCGGTACACAAGCACAAAACGCCACAAGACACATAGGGTGGAACACAAGCACAAAACACCACAAGACACAAAGGGTGGAACACAAGCACAAAACACCACAAGACACATAGGGTGGAACACAAGCACAAAACACCACAAGACACATAGGGTGGAACACAAGCACAAAACACCACAAGACACATTGGGTGGAACACAAGCACAAAACACCACAAGACACAAAGGGTGGAACACAAGCACAAAACACCACAAGACACATAGGGTGGAACACAAGCATAAAACACCACAAGACACATAGGGTGGAACACAAGCACAAAACACCACAAGACACATTGGGTGGAACACAAGCACAAAACACCACAAGACACAAAGGGTGGAACACAAGCACAAAACACCACAAGACACATAGGGTGGAACACAAGCACAAAACACCACAAGACACATTGGGTGGAACACAAGCACAAAACACCACAAGACACATTGGGTGGAACACAAGCACAAAACACCACAAGACACAAAGAGTTGAATACTAACACAAAACATAGGACACCAAGAGCTCAACACAATCACACAACACCACAAAACACCAAGGGTGGAACGCAATCACACAACACCACAAGACACCAAGAGTGGAACACAATCACACAACCCCACAAGACACCAACGGTGGAACACAATCACACAACACCACAAGACACCAAGGGTGGGGCAGAAGCACACAACACCACAAGACACCAAGGGTGGGGCAGAAGCACACAACACCACAAGACACCAAGAGTGGAACACAATCACACAACCCCACAAGACACCAACGGTGGAACACAATCACACAACCCCACAAGACACCAACGGTGGAACGCAATCACACAACACCACAAGACACCAAGGGTGGGGCAGAAGCACACAACACCACAAGACACCAAGGGTGGAACACAATCACACAACCCCACAAGACACCAAGGGTGGAACACAATCACACAACACCACAAGACACCAAGGGTGGAACACAATCACACAACACCACAAGACACCAAGGGTGGGGCAGAAGCACACAACACCACAAGACACCAAGGGTGGAACACAATCACACAACACCACAAGACACCAAGGGTGGAACACAATCACACAACACCACAAGACACCAAGGGTGGAACACAATCACACAACACCACAAGACACCAAGGGTGGAACACAATCACACAACACCACAAGACACCAAGGGTGGAACACAATCACACAACACCACAAGACACCAAGGGTGGAACACAATCACACAACACCACAAGACACCAACGGTGGAACACAATCACACAACACCACAAGACACCAAGGGTGGAACACAATCACACAACACCACAAGACACCAAGGGTGGGGCAGAAGCACAAAACACCACAAGACACCAAGGGTGGGGCAGAAGCACACAACCCCACAAGACACCAACGGTGGAACGCAATCACACAACACCACAAGACACCAAGGGTGGGGCAGAAGCACACAACACCACAAGACACCAAGGGTGGAACACAATCACACAACACCACAAGACACCAAGGGTGGGGCAGAAGCACAAAACACCACAAGACACCAAGGGTGGGGCAGAAGCACACAACACCACAAGACACCAAGGGTGTCAAGGGTGTCCCATAAGGACAAAACACCAGAAGGCAATGGCATGAAGAGGTGGCTCAGACAGCAGGCCTGACCTTTTCCTGGAGGAGGTGATGGGAGAGGGCGTTGAGGCATACCAATCTGGACCTGCTCTGGGCTGGCGGTAGACATGGACACCTTGGTGATGGGGTCCACCTGGTCTGCCGAGGGCAGGGTGGGTTTCTGGGCATTGGGGTTGCCCCCACCGGACTGGCAGCAGTTCCCCATGACTGCAACGATGTCCTAGATCTGACTCAGTTCAAGCGACCTGAAGCAGACAGCCATCCAAAATGTCATGAGTGAGTGTAAGGAATGGACGGCAATAACTTTAAGCAACAAGAGCACCAAAAAAGTAATGAATTTTGATAAATGAGTCTTAGTCTGAGCTGAACAAAAGTTAATGGAGCAACAAACATTGATGCTCTAGATATTGACAACGTAAACACTGAGGTAAGCATTGAAAATAAAACCATCAGTCAAGAAGAAAGTTGGGGGCACATGCCATGCCACTAAGTGGCAGTTGTAAAGGGGAGGAAGGGAGAACAGGACTTTGGGTGGTGAAAGGAGAGGGGGGGGGAGGAGAGGGGGGGTGGGGGGGGGGGGGGGGGGGGGAGAGGAAGAGGAGGAGGGGATAGGAGGGTGAGAGGGAGGGTGAGAGAGAGGGGGGAAGGGAGAGGGAGAGGGGGAGGAGGATGAGGGTTGAGGATGAGGGAGGAGGATGAGGGAGGAGGATGAGGGAGGAGGTGGAGGGAGGGCAGGAGGAGGAGGAGGACAGGGAGAGGAGAGAGGAGGAGGAGGAGGAGGAGGAGGAGGAGGAGGAGGAGGAGGAGAGGAGGAGGAGGAGGAGGAGGAGGGAGGGAGGCGGAGGAGGGAGGGGGGAGGAGGGAGAGGAGGAGGAGGAAGAGGAGAGGAGGGAAGAGGAGAAGTGGGAAGGGGGGGGGGGGGGAGGAGAAGGAAGGGAGGGAGAGGAGGAGGAGGAGGAGAGGAGGAGGAGGAAGAGGAGAAAGAGAGGGGAGAAGGGGGGGGGGGGGAGGAGAAGAGGAGGGAGGGAGGGAGGGAGGGAGGAGGAGGAGGAAGGAGAGAGGAGGAGGAGGAGGGAGGAGGAGGAGGAGAGAGAGGGGGAGGAGGAGGAGGGTGAGGAGGAGGAGGAGAAGGAGGATGGAGCAGGGAGGAGGAGGGAGGGAGAGAGGAGAGTGAGGAGGGAGGAGGAGGAAGGGGGGGGGGGGGAAGGAGGGGAGAAGGAGGAGGAGGAGGGGAGGAGGAGGAGGGAGGAGGAGGAGGGAGAGGAGGAGGAGGAGAGATAGAGGAGAGGAGGAGGAGAGGAGGAGGGGGAGGAGGATGGAGAGGAAGGAAGAGAGGAGCAGGAAGATGAGGAGGAGGATGAGGAGGATGAGGAGAGGATGGAGGAGAGGATGGAGGAGAGGAGGAGGAGGGAGGAAGGGAGAGAGGAGAGGAGAGGAGGATGAGGAGAGGAGGGAGAGGAGGAAGAGGAGAAGGAGGAGGAGGAGAGGAGGGGAGAGGAGGAGGAGGAGGAGGAAGAGTGGAGGAGGAGGAGGAGGATGAGGAGGAGAGAGGGAGGAGGGGGAGGAAGAGAGAAGGAGGAGGAGGGAGGCAGGAGGATGAAGGAGGAGGAGGAGAGGAGGAGGAGGAGGAGAAGAGGAGGAGGAGGAAGAGGAGAGGAGGAGGTAGGAAGGGAGGAGGAGGGAGGAGAGAGCGGAGGGAGGAGGAAGAGGGAGGGAGGAGGAGAGTGAGGATGGATGAGAGGAAGGAAGGAGGGGGAGGGGGGGAGAGGAGGAGGAGGAGGAGGGGGAAGGAGGAGGAGGAGAGAAGGAGGAGTGAGGAGGAGGAGGAGGAAGATGTAGGAAGGAGGAGGAGGAGGAAGAGGAGGGGAGGAAGGAGAGGAGAGGGGAGGAGGGAGGAGGAGGAGGAGGAGGGGAACAGGGGAGGGGGAGGAGAGGAGGAGAAGGAGGAGGAGGGAGAGGAGGGAGGAGGAGGAGGAAGGAGGAG
Organism: Theodoxus fluviatilis; assembly: GCA_034096865.1. Lineage (NCBI taxonomy): Eukaryota > Metazoa > Mollusca > Gastropoda > Cycloneritida > Neritidae > Theodoxus > Theodoxus fluviatilis. Next base: position 2,807 of record JAWQFJ010030361.1, on the reverse strand, counting down.
GAGGGAGAGAGTGAGGAGGAGGAGGAGGAGTTTGAAGAGAGTGCAACCCATTCCTTAAACTCCTCTCCTCCTCCTCCTCCCTCCTCCTCCTCCTCCTCCCCTCCCTCCTCTCCTCCCCTCCTCCTCCTCTCTCCCTCCTCCTCCTCCCTCCCTCCCTCCTCCTCCTCCTCCCTCCTCCTCCTCTCCTCCTCCTCCTCCTCCTCCTCCCTCCTCCTCCTCCCTCCTCCTCCTCCTCCTCCTCCTCCTCCTCCTCCTCCTCCTCCTCCCTCCTCCTCCTCCCTCCTCCTCTTCCTCCTCCTCCTCCTCCCTCCTCCTCCTCCTCCTCCTTCCTCCTCCTCCTCCTTCTCCTCCCTCCTCCTCATCCCTCCTCCTCTCCTCCTCTCCCTCCTCCTCCCACTCCTCCTCCCTCCTCCTCCTCCTCCCTCCTCCTCCTCCTCCTCCTCCTCTCCTCGATACTCTCCTCCTCCTCCCCTCCTCCTCCTCCACTCCTCCTCCTCCCCTCCTCCTCCTCTCTCCTCTCCTCTCCTCCATCCCTCCTCCTCCTCTCTCCCTCCTCCTCCTCCTCCTCCCTCTCCTCCTCCTCCTCCTCTCCTCCTCCTCCTCTTCCTCCCCTCCTCCTCTCTCCTCCTCTCCTCCTCCTCCTCCTCCCTCCTCCTCCTCCTCCCTCCTCCTCTCCTCCTTCCTCCTCCTCCTCCTCCCCTCCTTCTCCTCCTCCTCCTCTCCTCTCCTTCCTCCCTCTCTCCTCCTCCCTCCTCCTCTCCTCCCTCCTCCACTCCTCCTCTCCTCCTCCCTCCTCCTCTCTCCTCCCCTCCTCCTCCTCTCCTCCTCCTCCTCCTCCTCCTCTTCTCCTCCACCTCCCTCTCCTCCTCTCCTCCCTCCTCCTCTCCTCCCTCTCCCCTCCTCCTCCTCCTCCCTCCTCCTCCTCTCCTCCTCCTCCTCTCCTCCTCTCCTCCTCCTCCTCCTCCTCTCTCCTCCCCTCCTCCCTCTCCTCCTCTCTTATCCTCCTCCTCCTCCTCTCTTCCTCCTCTCCTCCTCCTCCTCCTCCTCCTCCTCCTCCTTCCTCCTCCTCTCTCCTCCGCCTCCTTCCTCTCCCCTCCTCCTCCTTCCTCTCTCCTCCTCCTCCTCCTCCTCTCTCTCCTCCCTTCTCTCTCCTCCTCCTCCTCCTCTCTCCTCCCCTCCTCCTCCTCCTCCTCTCCTCCTCCTCCTCCCTCCTCCTCCTCCTCCTCCTCCTCTCCTCCCTCCTCCTCCTCTCCTCCTCCTCCTCCTCTCCTCCTCCTCCTCCCTCTCCTCTCTCCTCCTCCTCCCCCTCCTCCTCCTCCCTCTCCCTCCCTCCTCCTCCTCCTCCTCCTCCCTCCTCCTCCTCCTCCTCCTCCTCCTCTCTCCTCCTCCTCCCTCCTCCTCCTCCTCCTCCCTCCTCCTCCTCCCTCTCTCCCTCCTCCTCCCTCCTCCTCCCTCCTCTCCTCTCCTCCTCCTCCTCCTCTTCCTCCTCCCTCCTCCTCCTCTCTTCCTCCTCCTCTCCTCCTCCTCTCCTCCCTCCTCCTCCTCCTCCCTCCTCCTCCTCCTCCCTCCTCCTCCTCCTCCCTCCTCCTCCTCTCCTCCTCCTCCTCCCTCCTCCTCCTCCTCTCTCCTCCTCCTCCCTCCTCTCTCCTCCTCCTCCTCCTCCTCCTCCTCTCTCCTCCTCTCCCTCCTCCTCCTCCTCCCTCCTCCTCTCCTCCTCCTCCTCCTCCTCCTCTCTCCTCCTCCTCCTCTCCTCCTCCTCTCCTCCTCCTCCTCCTCCTCCTCCTCTCCTCCTCCTCTCCTCCTCCCTCCTCCCTTCCTCCTCCTCCTCCCTCCTCCTCCTCCCTCCCTCCTCCCTCCACCTTCCTACCTCCTCCTCCCTCCTCCTCCTCTCTCCTCCTCCTCTCCTCCTCCTCCTCCTCCCTCCCTCCTCCTCTCTCCTCCTCCTCCCTCCTCCTCCTCCTCCCTCCCTCCTCCTCTCCTCCTCCCCTCCTCCTCCTCCTCCTCCTCTCCTCCTCCTCCTCCCTCCTCCTCTCCTCCTCTCCTCCTCCTCTCCTCCTCCTCTCCTCCTCCCTCCTCCTCCTCCCTCCTTCCTCCTCCTCCTCCTCCTCCTCCTCCTCCTCCTCCTCCCCTCCTCCTCCTCCTCCCTCCTCCTCTCCTCCCTCCTCCTCTCTCCTCCTTCTCCTCCTCTCTCCTCCTCCTCTCTCCTCCCTCCTCCTCTTCTCCTCCTCCTCCTCCTCTCCCCTCCTCCTCCTCCCTCCTCCTCCCCTCCTCTCTCCTCCTCCTCCACCTCCTCCCCTCCTCCTCCTCCCTCCTCCTCCTCTCCTCCTCCTCCTCCTCCTCCTCCTCTCCTCCCTCCTCCTCCTCTCCTCCTCCTCTCCTCCTCCTCCCTCCTCCTCCTCCTCCTCCCTCTCTCCTCTCCTCCTCCTCCTCCTCCTCCTTCTCCCCTCCTCTCTCCTCCTCCTCCTCCTCCCTCCTCCTCTCATCCTCCTCCTCCTCCTCTCCCCCTCCTCTTCCTCCTCCTCTCCTCTCCCTCCCCCTCCCTCCTCCTCCTCCTCCCTCCTCCTCCTCCTCCCTCCTCTCCTCCTCCTCCCCCTCTCCTCCTCCTCCCATCCTCCTCCTCCCTCCTCTCCTCCTCCTCCCTCCTTTCTCCTCCCTCCTCGCCTCCTCCTCCCCTCTCCTCCTCCCTCCTCCTCTCCCTCCTCCCTCCTCCCCTCCTCCCTTCCTCCTCCTCCCCCTCCTCCTCCTTCCCTCCCTCTCTCCTCTACCCTTCCCTCACTAGCCCCCTCTGCCCTCCTCTCCTCGACCTC
>JAWQFJ010030354.1:0-30114 GCA_034096865.1 Theodoxus fluviatilis | reverse complement strand
TCATTCTTACCCCCAACCCACAGGGAGACGCGGTGGGTCATTCTTACCCCCAACCCACAGGGAGACGCGGTGGGTCATTCTTACCCCCAACCCACAGGGAGACGCGGTGGGTCATTCTTACCCCCAACCCACAGGGAGACGCGGTGGGTCAATTCTTATCCCCAACCCACAGAGAAATTCAAGCACAAACAACTCATGAAAGTGCGGTTGCAGGAACAAACAAGGTTAATCTCTATTCCCCTCGAAGTATTTGGCACAATGTATTCCATAGACAACGAATTGCAAGGCATTAATGGTAGTTTATGAATACATTTGTTCTATGTATTTGTTTGTGTATCGCCTATAATTATGTCGTCTACATCGCTAAAAGACTGTTGAAACAGCAGTGATGGGTCATCGGCAATGGAACATTGTCTGCAAGGCAGCAACAGTGGTGCGATCAGAAATATATATTCACGGCACAATAACAAATATCACCCCACACTACTGAGTTCTGTTGATTTCATTCAAAACATGATACCCAGGGATTGGTTGTGTTTTTGCACACGGGATACTATTGCTTAAAACGGTTGCCCGTACGATAAACAAGTGATATCCACGGGACATTGTCAATTCGCCATCAAAAGCGTGAAAAGTTTACTTCATTGTACATGTGTATGTGAAGGAATCAAGAGGTGCATCAGTGTGGAAATAAGATACAGCTACGTCAAAGCAACAAACATGATTTTTACCTTCATATAGTGGTACGGTCGGAGTTCTGCTTCAAGGAGATCTTGCACAGACGATGGCTGGATCGCAGCGGAAACCGCATACCAATATCGACGGAGGCCAACCTGTCTTATGACAAATTACCTCATGCTCGGGTTACTTGCATAAGGTTTACATCAAACTCGCCGAACCTTACAGCGTCGTTTATCATTCGAGAAAGGTGCGTGTCTCTCTCTGATAAGCCGTCCTCTTCCTGCACTCAGTGGAAGATCAATGCGTTCCACCCCGGGTATGGCCACTCCACAAGGGACGCCACGCTTCTGAGTGTGGGCACATCATCGGCTCGCCACCTGTCTGGCACGCGTGATACCAGCCCGCCGCCACGCCAAGCTGCACAGTTCCTGCCGCAAGTTGGCCAGGGTCTGTTCGCCAATCACTGCCATGCTAGTGGTGCGTAGTTCCATCCGGGCAACGCGTCACTAAGCGATGGCGTTGCGCTCTGACGCTCGTGTGAGCGCTCCTATTGCGACGGACCCGTCTATTGCCATGGCGGCGAAAGCGATGGCGGGAATAGAGACAAAGATGGATGAAAACACTTCTTACAGAAAGCAACTCAAAGAAGCCATGGCCCAGTCAATGACGGTGAACTTGGGAATTAAAAAAAGAAGACATTTTCTGTAGGAAGGGTAATTCGTGGCAAACGCAAAGCAGCAATGCGCGGCCGCCGCCCTAACCCAGGATGGGGAGTCGTCTGCAGTTAGCTGAACGGAAGTCGGCTGCATGACAGCATGGCTGCGGGCGGGTTCAGAGGTCATGCAAACAGCAGGCAAACGGAAAATGGATCCTGCGTGCGATGTCAGTGATGTGTGGAAACATGGAGTGTTCCAAACATGATTCAGACAATACAAGAGTTGCCTGCTTCTTCCTCCAGTTGGCAGCATTTTCTGTTCGTGATCGGGAGCAGATACATTGCTTTTTTTTTTACAACAGCAACATTTGAATTTTGACATGAGTAGTTATCAGAAGTAGAGTTACGTTGTTACCATTCGCGCAGCAGGTATGAGCGTCCCACCTCACCCCCTTTCCCCCTGTGGGTAGGGGGTAAGAATAGACCCCCTGTGGGTTGGGGAAAAAATAGACCCCCTGTGGGTAGGGGGTAAGAATAGACCCCCTGTGGGTTGGGGGTAAGAATAGACCCCCTGTGGGTAGGGGGTAAGAATAGACCCCCTGTGGGTAGGGGGTAAGAATAGACCCCCTGTGGGTAGGGGGTAAGAATAGACCCCCTGTGGGTAGGGGGTAAGAATAGACCCCCTGTGGGTAGGGGGTAAGAATAGACCCCCTGTGGGGAGGGGGTTAGAATAGACCCACCGCGTCTTCCAAAGCAGTTCGAGAGAGGCAAATAACTTGGGGAATCGCGACGTAACATGCTCTTTACAACTACCTCTAGTTATTTCGTTATCAGTGGCCTTACAACTACCTCTAGTTACTTCGTTATCAGTGGCCTTACAACTACCTCTAGTTACTTCGTTATCAGTGGCCTTACAACTACCTCTAGTTACTTCGTTATCAGTGGCCTTACAACTACCTCTAGTTACTTCGTTATCAGTGGCCTTACAACTACCTCTAGTTACTTCGTTATCAGTGGCCTTACAACTACCTCTAGTTACTTCGTTATCAGTGGCCTTACAACTACCTCTAGTTACTTCGTTATCAGTGGCCTTACAACTACCTCTAGTTACTTCGTTATCAGTGGCCTTACAACTACCTCTAGTTATTTCGTTATCAGTGGCCTTACAACTACCTCTAGTTATTTCGTTATCAGTGGCCTTACAACTACCTCTAGTTACTTCGTTATCAGTGGCCTTACAACTACCTCTAGTTACTTCGTTATCAGTGGCCTTACAACTACCTCTAGTTACTTCGTTATCAGTGGCCTTACTTAGCCTACAAAGGCTGTTAGGCCGTAAGAACTTCATCAATCCACACACACACACACACACACACACACACACACACACACACACACACACACACACACACTCACACAGAGACACACAGCGACTCACAGACACACACACACAGACACACAGGCATACAGTCACACAGACACACACACACACACACACACACGCGCGCGCGCGCGCGCGCGCGCCTGGCTTGTAAAATTCGAACAGGTTTAATCTTTCTCTACCCATTTCCTCGCCACTGAGAGAGAGAGAGAGAGAGAGAGAGGAGAGAGAGAGAGGAAAGAGAGAGAGAGAGAGAGAGAGAGAGAGAGAGAGAGAGAGAGAGAGAGAGAGAGAGAGAGAGAGAGAGAGAACTAACTTAACTCTATTTCAAAGCCATCGGCCTATTAAAAGCACATAGTTGAAAAGTTAAAAATTGCTACAGCACTGTGCTGTGCCAACATCATCCTGTGACCAGTTTGTCGCAATCACTTAAGTTCGGATCTCTGTTTATAATGCTTTAGTACAGATAATATGTCTAATCTCTTAATTTTTGTTCTTCCATCTTAAATGCATAAAACATGGACACGTCTATTAATTTTGACAGTTCGACGTCGGATCTATGCATTAAATAGTTAACGACATCGACATTGATAAAATTGTGTCATCTGCCTTGATAAACTTTTCATGTCTTTTGCTCGAAGTTGCTGGTATGCCGAACACCGCAAAAGGAAATGCTCCTCGTTTTCTTTTTCCCTGCAGAATAGACAGTTTGTGTCTAGTGTGCATTCGTAATTTCTATTTTTATTGTATAAGTTTTTTTCTAATTCTAAAGCGAATAAATACATCTCCGATTTTTTTTCAACTTCATTCAAATGATTTTCCAAACCAAAGCTTTCTTTGAATGATGCATACCACTTATACCTGTCACTACTCCTGTTTTCCGAATATCAATCTTGGAGACGGCTGTCTTTCATTCTTTGCTTACATTGTAACAAAAAAACGCTTCTCATCACCTACTCCACTGTACAACATAAACCAAACCCCAATTTACATAGACTGCCTCTGGGGGAGAGAGAGAGAGAGAGAGAGAGAGACAGAGAGAGAGAGAGACACAGAGAGAGAGAGAGACAGAGAGAGAGAGAGAGACAGAGAGAGAGAGAGAGAGAGAGACAGAGAGAGAGAGAGAGACAGAGAGAGAGAGAGACAGAGAGAGAGACAGAGAGAGAGAGAGAGAGACAGAGAGAGAGACAGAGACAGAGAGAGAGAGAGACAGAGAGACAGAGAGAGAGAGAGAGACAGAGAGAGAGAGAGAGAGAGAGAGACACAGAGAGAGAGAGAGACAGAGAGAGAGACACAGAGAGAGAGAGAGAGAGACAGAGAGAGAGAGAGGGAGAGAGAGAGAGAGAGAGAGAGACAGAGAGAGAGAGAGAGAGACAGAGAGAGAGAGGGAGAGAGAGAGAGAGAGAGAGAGAGAGAGAGAGAGACAGAGAGAGAGAGAGAGAGAGAGAGAGAGAGAGACAGAGAGAGAGAGAGAGGGAGAGAGAGAGAGAGACAGAGAGAGAGAGAGAGAAAGAGACAGAGAGAGAGGGAGAGGGAGAGAGAGAGAGAGACAGAGAGAGAGAGAGAGAGGGAGAGAGAGAGAGAGACGATGACTTTTAATAAGGATCAAGTAAATGAGCGAGAACAATGCCTACGAGTTGGTAAGCTTAGACAAGTTGAATGCAAAAAAGGCATCCAGTTTGCTTTTACCTGTCGATCGAGTGAGATGGCTCTCAGGTAACCTTTGATCAGCTTGTGTGGTTTTTTTCCTAAAGGTGTCATGCACTTATCGAATATTTTCGCCATTGCCATGCAATGCTGGGATACCGAGAAAACAGTCCAAAATCTTGACTGACGTCTTGGGGGGAACTTTCACAAGGGGAGTACTTTTAGCTGATAAACAAAAATTATTTCGGCGCAAATGGTCTACATTGCAGAAGACAAGAGGAATGAAATGTACTTATTGTTTTGCTGCCCCAGTAACCTATCCCTCTACGCGCTCGCACGGTGTCACCCAGGCAAACTACACAACAGTTTGTTGACCATATCGACCACTTTCCTGTCTCGAACAATCAAAGATAATTCAAAGAGAAAAAGACACGAATCAGTTCAGCACCCAAGATGTCGGGACACAAACAACCCACGAATAACTTCAAAAGGAAAAGTGGCACAACTGTTACAGAGATTCGATGGGGAGTGGAATTATTACCCAAGACAAGTTTGTAAACGTGCCACCAGTTTTCATTTTTCATTTATTCGTGGGTTGATTGTGTCCAGACATCTTGAGTGCTGAAATAATTCATGCCTTAAAAAATTGATTGTTCGAGACAGGGAAGTGGTCGACATATACAACTTACTGTTATGTGGTATGTCTACACTTGAAAGGGTGACACTGCGAGTCCAGAATGAGAGAGAGAGAGAGAGACAGACAGACAGACAGACAGACAGACAGACAGACAGACAGACAGACAGTCAGACAGACAGACAGACAGACAGACAGACAGACAGACAAACAGACAAACTGAAAGAGAGAGAGAGAGAGAGAGACAGACAGACAGACAGACAGACAGACAGACAGACAGACAGACAAACTGAAAGTGAGAGAGAGAGAGAGAGAGACAGACAGACAGACAGACAGACAGACAGACAGACAAACAGACAAACTGAAAGAGAGAGAGAGAGAGAGAGAGAGAGACAGACAGACAGACAGACAGACAGACAGACAGACAGACAGACAGACAGACAGACAAACTGAAAGTGAGAGAGAGAGAGAGAGACAGACAGACAGACAGACAGACAGACAGACAGACAGACAGACTGAGAGAGAGAGAGAGAGAGACAGAGACAGTGTGACGTTTCTCCTCTCTTGTGTTTATTAAAACACCAGCTCGGCGCTATATGCGCTGTCTAGGGGATTCTTGCTTGGGGAGGAGGAACGCACATTTAAAAATAAATCAAAATCTCTGTCATGCACATGCCATGCAATAAACAGAAGGACCCAGGATTGCCAATTAAAGAAAATGATTTAATATTCAAGAAAAACCATGACTAAGAAATCGCCCCTTTGTGGCTTTCAATCATCTGATAATTGTTCAATGTTTTTAGGGATAAAAGAGTTCAACAGTTCAGTTCTTTAGATTCAGAGTCAGTTCAAAAGTTCAATCTAGTGAATACTCACGATACCTTGGTGAATAGTTCCATCGACGAAGTTCATCAACTTTACCACTACTTATAGGGACTCACAGTCCACTTCTCACACGTTCTCGCTTTTGTCAAGCAAGAATCAAAAAGGCCATGGGGGTATGAACTTTCGCTCTATGTAGCGAAGTTCATATACACACACACAACACAGCACCACAGATGAATCCTTGGGGTGGGCTGCCTCACTCCGGCTCTCCCAGAGCAGACGAACTTTTCAGAGGGTCAAGCTTGCAGGCAGGCCGTCGCTCCAGCAACAGGCTGGAGGGGAAAGGGGGAGAGCTAAGTTTAGCAGACGATCGTCTTAATTGGCGGTGTCCAGCAGCGATGGCAAGAGGCTTCGCTCCAGGGAGGCGAAGGCGGGCACGTGGTCAGCTGTGTGGAGTGGGAGAGCTGCAACTCTCACTCGCGTTGATTTCACAGTGGGATAACTATTTCTCTCATTGACGATTAGTGGGGTTACGTCAAGCCCAACGTACTACGGCTTGGGCAAACAAGGATGGGGCGTCGGTACCAATCGTCTTTTACGTGCCTTGGGATTAACACGGAGCAGCTTCGTTAGGCAGTGCGTCCGTTCCAGCACCCTTGCCTTCCGCTAACTAACTAATTCTCAACAAGCAAATGGTTTTATAAAAACACATCAAGCACTTCTACGCATGCGCGGAACTCTTGGACAGAGGGCTGAGCTTGCAGAAAAACAAGTCAAGGACACAGGTCACTCCACCCCCGCAGGAAGTGCTGGATATACAAAAAACAGGCCATGTGCTGCCCCAGAAAAACAGCTAAAGCAGTCAAGGACACGCCAGGACTGAAAAACACCCAATTGAGTCAAGGGCACCAAGATTATCTGAGACTCTAAGATCTAACAGGGGCAGCGTTCTCGGTTATGAGAACGTTAAAGGCTTCAGTCTTAAAACACGCTTAAATCATCAAAACAATAAAGAGGGGAAAACATGAATCCATCACAGACAGAGACAGAGACAGAGATAGAGACAGAGTTTTACCACACGTCTTGCACTGGGGATTATAAATCTATCCACTGCGTGTAATTCTGTCTGTGCGCGAATGTTTATACTTGGTGAATATCTGTGATGTACCTACCTCTATATGTGAGTGATTTCAGCTCCGGTTCAACGTCTACGACGCGCCAAAGCAAAAACAAAAAGTATTTACAGGAACCTCCCTTCCCTTCCCTCTGGTCTAAAACATTCACCAGTTCCTGGCAGGCCCCGACCTCCCACCCCTCCAGGGCTCACCCCTCTTGCATGAGTACATGGTCTTTGAGGCAGGCGGGGAAATAAGCGAGCCTGCTTTGGGGTTTGACGATGTGCCAGGCGTAGTGCCGTGGTTCTATCCCTGGGACGGGAGACATCTGGGTTTATTCAGATATCTAACCACTGAGGTCTCTCTCTCTTCGAGCAGGTGCACTATGGTATTTCTGCCCATTTGCTCTCTTGCCCCTCATAAGGACGCCTGAGGAGGGTCGCAGGTCGAAGTATGATAGCGTCTTCAGTCCATGTATGGGCCACAGAACACACTCCACCATCTGCCGCCCCTTTTCAAGTCCACTGCAGATTAAGACGTCGATATTTCGTGACAGTCTGTTGTGCCTCAAACGCGGCACCGTCCAAATCGAGGTACGAACGGACTTCAAGCTGTTTTATTTGCTTTCATTCTACTGCTACGGTAACACTCTTCAAACAGGAAGGAGGAAACACTCATGCTGTCCGCCTGGACAAGCTAGTTACCAAGTATCACGTGGCGCGAGAACAGCGGAACCCGGATATTGGCGGATGAACGGGCGGATCTGTTGTTTGCTCTTTTAGGTGTGCAAACGATTCAGGTATGCTGTTCATGACAGAGCGACAAGGTTATCCAACAATTAACTACGCTTTTCACCATGGTGAGAAGGTCGTACTCACAATTAACTATGCTCTCCACGAGAGTGCAAGATGGTCACAACCATCCCCAATTAACGACGCTCTCCGCAGTAGAGCAAGAAGGTTATCCCCACAATTGGCGACGCTATCCATGAGAGAGCAAGAAGGTTATCCTCACAATTAATAATGCTGTCCACGATAAAGCAAGAAGATTATCCCCACAATTGGCTGCGCTGTCCAAGAGAGAGCAAGAAAGTTAACCACACAATTGATTAAGGTGTCCACGGTAAAGCGAGAAGGTTATTCCCACAATTAACTATGCTGTCCACGGGAAGCAAAGAAGGTTAACCACAAAATGTGTTATGCTGTCCCCGATAAAGCAAGAAGGTTATCCCCACAATTGGCTACGCTATCCACTTTTGAGCAAAGAGGTTATCCCCACAATTAATTATGCTGTCCACGAGAGAGCATGCTAGTTAACAACAGTATTAATTATGCTGTCCACGATAAAACAAGAAGGTTATCCCCACAATTGGCTACGCTGTCCACGAGAAAGCAAGAAGGTTAACCCCACAATTAATTATGCTGTCCACGAGAGAGCAAGAAGGTTATCCTCTTAATTAATTATGCTGTTCACGATAAAGCAAGAAAGTTAACCACACAATTAATTACGGTGTCCACGATAAAGCAAGCAGGTTATCAGCACAAATAACTATGCTGTCAACGGGAGACCAAGAAGATTTACCACAAAATGTGTTATGCTGTCCACGAGAAAGCAAGAAGGTTATCCCCACAATTGGCTACGCTATCCTGTTTGAGGAAAAAGGTTATCCCTACAATTAATTATGCTGTCCACGAGAGAGCATGATAGTTAACAACAGTATTAATTATGCTGTCCACGATAAAACAAGAAGGTTATACCCACAATTGGCTACGCTGTCCACGGGAGAGCAAGAAAGTTAACCACACAATTAATTATGCTGTCCACGAGAGAGCAAGAAGGTTATCCCCACAAATGGCTACGCTGTTCACGAGATAGCAAGAAGGTTAACCTCACAATTAATTATGCTGTCCACGATAAAACAAGAAGGTTATCCCCACAATTGGCTATGCTGTCCACGAGAAAGCAAGAAGGTTAACCCCACAATTAATTATGCTGTCCACGAGAAAGCAAGAAGGTTAACTACACAACTAATTATGCTGTCCACGACAAAGCAAGAAGTTTGTCCCCACAATTAATTATGCTGTCCACGAGAGAGCAAGAAAGTTAACCACACAATTAATTATGCTGTCCACAATAAAACAAGAAGGTTATCCCCACAATAAATTATGCTGTCCACGAGAGAGCAAGAAGGTCAACCACACAATTAATTATGCTGTCCACTATAAAGCAAGAAGGTTATCCCCACAATTAATTATGCTGTCCACGAGAGAGCAAGAAGGTTATCCCCACAATTGGCTACACTGTCCACGACAGAGCAAGAAGGTTAACCACACAACTAATTATGCTGTCCACTATAAAGCAAGAAGGTTATCCTTACAATTAATTATGCTGTCCACGAGAGAGCAAGAAGGTTATCCCCACATTTGGCTACGCTATCCACGAAAGAGCAAGAAGATTATCCCCACAATTGGCTGTGCTGTCCACGAGAGAGCAAGAAGATTATCCCCACAATTAATTATGCTGTCCACGAGAGAGCAAGAAGGTTATCCCCACAATTGGCTACGCTATCCACGAAAGAGCAAGAAGGTTATCCCCACAATCGGCTACGCTGTCCACGACAGCGTAAGCAGGTTATCCCCACAATTGGCTATGCTGTCTACGAGAGAGCAAGAAGGTTATCATTACAATTAATTATGCTGTCTACGAGAGAGCAAGAAGGTTATCCCCACAATTGGCTATGCTGTCTACGAGAGAGCAAGAAGGTTATCATTACAATTAATTATGCTGTCCACGACAGAGCAAGAAGGTTATCCCCACAATTGGCTATGCTGTCCACGAGAGAGCAGGAAGGTTATCCCCACAATTGGCTATGCTGTCTACGTGATAGCAAAAAGGTTAACCCACAATTGGCTATGCTGTCCACGATAGAGCAAGAAGGTTATCCCCACAATTGGCTATACTGTCTACGTGATAGCAAGAAGGTTAACCCACAATTGGCTATGCTGTCCACGATAGAGCAAGAAGGTTATCCACACAATTAACCACGGTATCCACGATAGAGCAAGAATGTTATATCCACAATTAACCACGGTGTCCACGATAGAGCAAGAAGGTTATATCCACAATTAACCACGCTGTCCACGATAGAGCAAGGAGGTTATATCCACAATTAACTACGCGGGCCACGACAGAGCAAAAAGGTTATCCCCACAGTAATTATTGGCAACGCTGTCTAAGAAAAAGCGAGAAGGTTAACCCCACAATTAACCACGCTTTCCACACAGGAGTGAGAAGTTTATCCCCACAATTAATTACGCTGTCGACGAAAGAGCAAGACGGTTAAGCACACTATTAACTTCGCTATCCATGATAGAGCGAGAAGGTCATCCCCACAATTAACTACGCTGTTCACGATTGAGGGAGAAGGTTATTTTCACAATTAACTACGCTATCCAAGACAAAGAGAGAAGGTTATTCTCACAATTAACTACGCCATCCAAGACAGAGAGAGAAGGTTATTCTCACAATTAACAACGCTTTTCATAACAGAGCGAAATCACAGCCACCCCCAATTAACAACGCTTTCCACGATTGAGCGAGAAGGTTCATACACACACACGCGCGCGCGCGCACACACACACACACACACAAACACACACACAACCACACACACAAACACACACACACACACACACACACACACACACACACACACACACACACACACACACACACACACACACACACACACACACACACATACATTTTGTCCACGAGCGTGATTACGCAAGGTCCAGCCACGTGGCGATTCAGACATGTCGAATATTATTTTTGTAAATAAACTTTCTTGATGACAGAGAAGCTGTTAAAATATTTGCGCGTTCCATGACGACAAACTCATCATCCACTAAGATCCAAAGTATCAACAGACTCTTGAGGTCCCACCCGTTCTGATGTTTATAAAACAAGCATTCTCCACACTCCAGCTAATGGATGGGCTGGGTAGCGGAAGAATGCCGTCGAGCAGGTAGAGATGACAGGACACACACGGAACAACGCTCAATGCTGTGTTTACCATGGTGCTACCCCTATCCATAGTTACCATTGGTTTCACTTCCCTCTCTCTCTCTCTCTCTCTCTCTCTCTCTCTCTCTCTCTCTCTCTCTCTCTCTCTCTCTCTCTCTCTCTCTCTCTCTCCTACATGCGTCGCTGTCGTCACTCCTCAGCGGTCCAGGTGCTACTCGTCTCCGGATTTGCTATGCTGATGTTTCTGGCATGCGTTCTGAAGCCTGATAGCCCAACTAAAAACCTACAAGACCTCTCTGAGCTCATCGTATTGAGCGGATTTGTGGAGTCCAACCCTGGGCTTGGGTCAGGTTAACAGAGTGAAACAGGAGGTGACATTGATGATACACAGAAATGACTACGACTGAACTTGGCAGACGACGGGAAGCACGACTAGAGGAACACATGGCTGCAACGCAGATGAATTTGACAGAGACAGAAACAGAACTAGAGGAAATGAAAACATGGGTGCATACTACCAACGACCAGAATCTACAACAAGCACTGGACTCCTTCAAAAACCTGCAGACAGAGACGGAGTAAATGAAGATCCATCTCAACAACTTGTACACCGAGTTACAGACAAAGACTCTCAAGATCGACAGTGAAGTCGACAGTCTGGAGGCCGTCACACGATGTAACGGCATACGACTGTTTGGAGTCTACGAAGACAGACGAGAATCCTACTGGAGTTGTGTGCAAATAGTCTTGCGCCTCTTTCGTGAGACTGTGCCTGGGGTGGCGTGTCTGAAAAGATCATTGATGGCAAACCTGAATAAATCTAGAGAGTTTTGGATGATTATCAAAAATGATGTACGTAAAAAAGCAACTCTCTCAGCAGAAATTTAACTTAGCGAATGGAACAGGCTATTGTGAACTCATGCTTAAGGATAACATCAATAACCAAGACGAGATATTTCCCAGTTTGGAGGAGGTGATAGAGCACCCGAACTCGATGCTCAAATTACCACAGCTGAGATCAGATCAGCAATCCAGAGCATACGACCAGGGAAGTCACCAGGCCATGATGGGATCCCAAGCGAGTGTTTTAAAGCAGCGTGCGATAAAATCATACCATTCCTTTGTAAACTATTTAATAACCTGTTCAAAAATCAGGACTGTCCCTAATAATGGTTAAAATCTGTCGTAGTTCCCATTTATTAAAAAGAATTAATTATATTCTGACAACTATAGGGGGATCTCCTTATTGCCCATCCTTAGTTAAAAAAAAGTAATCTATGTTAGCGAGACGCCTTCGAAACTGGTTGGAAATGGAGAACAATATTTGTATAGAACAGGCTGGATTTCGACCAGAACATTCGACAATAGATCATGTTATACTTTATATTCGATGGCTATGAAACATGTATACCTACAAGGCAGAGGTAAAATGTATGTTGCTTTTGTCAACTACAATAAAGCCTTTGATTCAGTCAATCGTTCGAAGCTTTGGAATAAATTGTCAAAGTGCTTCTGTGGAAGAAGCGGCTGGTAAAGGAAAACAAAAAACTGTCCAAATTATTAAAACGATGTGGTCGCTCCAAAACACAAGCCTCAAAGTATACTTTAGACTTTTCGAGCCTCAGGTACAGTCATCATTATTATACGCGGGGGCGGATCTGTTTTTTGAAAGGGGGGGGTGCAAAGTTCTTTTTTTTTGTTTTGTATCATATCAGTGAAGGCGCGAAGCGCCGAACCGACGGCGCTTCACGCCGAGCATGCTAGGGGGGTCCGGGGGCATGCCCCCCCGGATTTTTTTTAAAAAAAGGAAGCAAAATGGTGCAATCTGGTGCAATCTGAGCGTGTAAAGTGCTATTTTCAGGCGATACATTTTGCCACTGATGTGGTGGGGGGTGGAGATAGGACCAACTGTCTCTCTCTTGGGAAGCACATGCTCGAAAATGTACAGTGCTAAATAAGTTCGATGTTAATAATAAAGAATCACAATTCACAAAAACAACATGAGGAAAAAGTATTTGCAACAAGATCATACCTCGAATTTAATAATCTTTATATGGGGGTGGGGGGGGGGTGGGGGGGGGGGTGCAATTACATTTTATTTTACTAGTGCATTCCTATATTTATCAGCATCTCTCTCTCTGCACCCACCCACCCCTTTTTATTTTGGCTGGGGGGGGGGGGGGGGGGTGCAATTACATCACTATATTTATCAACATATTTCTCTTTCCATTTTTTTATTTATGTATTATCATTGTTTATGTATTTTATTTCTTTAATTTATTTAGTTAGTTTTTTGGCTGGGGGTGGAATTACATTTACATTACTATATTTATCAGCATCTCTTTCTCTTTTTTGTTCTGCCGAGGGGGGGGGGGGTGCAATTACATTTACATTACTATATTTATCAGCTTCTCTCTTTCTTTTTTTTTAAGCCGAGGAGGGGGGGGGGTGCAATTATATTTACATTCCAATATTTATCAACATCTCTTTCCCCGAGTCTCTCTCTCATTTTTATGTCTTTTTGCTTGGGAGGGGGGGGGGGGTGCAATTACATTTACATTACTACATTATCAACATATCTCTCTTTTTTTCTTCTCTTTTTTTCTTCTTTTTTTTTTTGTCCCGCTGGGGGGGGGGGTGCAATTTGCACCCATTGCACCCCCCCCCCCCAGATCCGCCCCTGATACGGTGCAGAAGTATGGGGTCTGCAAAGACAAGTGGTGGAAAAAGCTCATCTATTTGCATGCAAGAAGTTTATGGATTTGGACATTGGAATACCGAATCATTTTGTGTACGTCGAACTAGGCAGATACCCTTCAGTCGTTCGTAACACTGTTAAAGTAATAAAATACTGGCTCATACTGGTGAAAATGCCCACGCAAAGGCTGCCGTGACAAGCATATGCTGTGTTAGTTAACTCATGTATTCCAGACAATAAGAATTGGTCTTGTATAGTTTTAAAAAACCTGTGTAATTCTGGATATGCATAAGTTCAGCTGAATGGAGGGGTAGAGATTTTAAAATGTTTTAATACAACTTAGGCAAAGACTATAGGACTGTTACCGCCAGTAATGGAATGCACATAACACTTGCAGTGAAAAAATTTGAGTGGTATTCTACCTTTACGGATATATTTGGACCAGAAAAATATTTCAGTATTCCCACCATTAAAAAGTTTAGAGATGCATTCATTCGTTTTCGATTGGAAATAAATGTCGCATCTCCATCAATTGTTACGAGTTTTTTTCTCTCTCTAATAAATACCTTCTGGTTCCTTGTATGTGTCGAGGATCTTCTGATTCGTTGATCTTGGTATTTCTTGGACTAAGATATTAGAACTTCAGTCTTGTGCGTTCTTATTCTTTATTCTGCATTAGACAGTCCTCAGCTCTCTCTGATCCGCTCTCTCTGTCTGTCCGTCTCTGACTGTCTCTCTGTCTCTCTGTCTGTCTGCGTCTGCTTTGCTCTCTCTCTCTCTCTCTCTCTCTCTCTCTCTCTCTCTCTCTCTCTCTCTCTCTCTCTCTCTCTTATTTTACCTCCCAATTTTCTGAGATTCCTGTCTTCTTAGACATAGACCACCCCAACTCTCCTTGCATGGTCTTGTGTCCCGACCACAATAGAAAAACGATAGCAGGGGAAAGGGGGGGGGGGGGGCGATGGACAAAGTTCTTGGAGGGGGGGGGGGGATGTTCTTAGGGAAGGCAGTACGATTCCGTTCGGTCTGGAATTCTCTCCTTAAAATAAACTCGCTCTTTTGATCGAATTTCTGGGGCACACTATCTGGATGTAGGCCTACAGCGTCTCTTTCTACTTTCTAGCCTGACGCTAGCTCTTTCCAGCATAACATTTGATCTCCGAATTAATCAACAGCGCAGTCCTAAAGAAAGGAGAAGTATTTCTTGTCCATTTTGTAATGAAGTGGAGGATGAAAAACATTTTCTGCTGGATTGTGATATGTATAGATATCTCAGAGAGATATATATTTCACCGCTTGTACATCCAGGCATAAAACAGACTGTAGACGTCTTTTAACAGAAACGAAAAGTAAATCAACAAGAGACGTTGCAATGTATATCTTTGTACGCTTCGAGACTACAAGAGAGAATTCTAGTACTGCGTAAAGATGTTGTTATGTGAAGAAAAACTGTTAATAAGACACGTGATTTCAAGACAAACAATTTTTAAAAGGACAATATTTAGCCATATGCTAGGCAAGAAAGAGAATTATGTTCTCACGCTTTAGCAGATAATGGATTCTTAGTTGCCTTGTGTAGAATAAACAAAACAATTGATTCTGCGGTACCAAGTGCTCCAATTATTATTCAAGTTGTAAATGATTCGAAAATAACTGCTAATTGTATCGGTTCGACAAAATTGTTGTTCATTGATTGAAATACATGTATATGTATGTTCATTGTAATACAGCTTAAGAACTTTCAACAATTGATGGAGATGTAAAATATTGTGACGGGCCGTCGGCCTTACAATAAAATTTATTTTGAAAAGTCTCTGGAATTGAGGGCAGGAGGGAGGATGAGAGGAAGGAGTGAATTTCAATGGGAGAGACCGACGAAAGGCTCGACTGTGTGCGTATAAATGAGGATTACGTGCGCCTGTGGGCGAGACCAGGGCCGCGTTGCAAACGGCGAGATTCGCCAAGATTTACCAAGGAAAGCAAGAAAAGCAAGCATTCTGAACGCTCTCGCTACGAGGAAAACGAGGTCTAGGCGAGTTCGCAAGTTGCAAACGGCGAGATTCGCCAAGATGTACCAAGGAAAGCAAGAAAATCAAGCATTCGCAACGCTCTCGCTCCAAGGAAAACGAGGCCTTGGCGAGACTTCGCAAGCAGCTCTGAGAGGTGATCCGCCTAGCGAGAATAACGAGAAACAATGGCGGCGGTGGCACACACGAAGCTTGGCTTTGTCTTTCAAGATTCAACGTTTTTTAATGTAACCGTCCCAACTGCCAGTTGGGAGCAGTTGCAGACCGGTGAGTGCTTGTTTGACTGCGCTGTAGACATGCGTCGCACGTCCTCTTTGGGCAGTTAGCAATGCTGTACACACATACGTTGTACGTCCTCATCAATCGCTTTCTTAGACTTTGTATACAGTCTCCCGCATCAGTCATGTTATGTACCGAAATGGCCCTAATGTATTCGAAATGGCTATTGTGTAAATTGAACATTTTCATTACCACTACCTATGCCCTGATAAGTGACTCCTGAGCCTAGGTGCAGTCAAAGACCCTATAGTTATACACTAAGACCACGCACTCGAGCGATTTTCCTTTACGCAAAGGGAGGTCAGAATGTAGAGTTACGTCCCTTTGCGAGAGAATTTTCAAATCGAACTTAATGTAGGATTTCTCACCGTCAACCACACATCGTGCACACAATAAAGAAAAAAAATCGTAATCTACTTCAATTATCCAGCGGAGATTGCAGCGAGGTGACAAATTAAGGCACACATGAGTCAGCGGAGAACGAATTATCGAATATTTTCAGTGTCGAAGCGTCACAAAACATAAACCCTAGTCTGGTCGTCGCCATCTTAGATCTTCGTTCGCCTCAGAAAACCTGACGGCGGACCCGGCGGTTCGCCGGGTGATCCGCCGGTCACGTGACCTGAAGAAATCGAGCGCAACAAAAAACCCGCCGGCGGATTCCGGCGGACAAATCGAGCGCAGCCGTGTTCCCGCAGCCGCTTGGTTAATCACACTGCGTGCACGCCGTGCATTGGTCGCATGATTTGCACGAGACACACGAGCACAGTGACTCAGGCCAAGGATACATGTGGGTCGTTGCTGTTGGCCTCGCTCTTGCCTTGGGCCGAAACTAGAAATCTTGCTGAGCTAGGTAGCGCCGCAACGCGGCCCTGTTCTGTCCGAGTATTGTGCCCTCACTTTCTTTGCAGACATGTATTTCGAAAGCATCAAAGCAACAATGGAGCACTTCAGACCTCCGTCTTGGTCTGTAATTGAAAAAGATTGTAGGTCGCAAGTTAAGAGTCAGGCAGTCAGGTGTGGGCTTTGTAATTGGTACGATGTGGCTCAGATTCTCTTACATGCCTTTGTTGTGCCTGCTGTTGCGACTGTAAATATACTGCCAGGTTTAGGCACAGTCCGTTCGCCGTTATCGACAACTCTTTGCCTCACACGTACACAGTCTCTGCAAAAATCAAAGCAAGACAGATAACCCGAGAAACTAAATAAAGCATGGGTAAACAAGAGCAGGTTGCGCGATAGCGGAATGGCAGGGGCTACGGAAAACAAATACATATTCAGGGCGAACGCACGTACTGCATGGCAAGTCAGAAACTGGTCTGTCCAACCATCGTCAGACTCCCAATGCACGCCATGAACTTGGTGGCCATCTCAGAGCAGGACTAAAGAAGATGGAAAAGCATGGGCCATGGGCTCGTGGGAAACAAACTGAGTGCTAGCATACCTACTTCATAGCAAGTCAAAAACTAGCCTGTCCAAGCATCGTCGGATGATCAATATGCAATGTAGTGGCCACCTCAAGCAGAGTGTGGGAAGGCGGAACAGCGTGCGCTCATGCGAAACAGACTTCTAACGAACATGTACAAGATGCATGGTAAGCGGGGATATGGTTCATTAAATCATCCAAGCGTTTCGGACACTGGTGGTACTTTTGGATCTGACAGTGTCATTCCTTGGTTTGACTGCAGGCTGTCGTCAAGAACTGCCCTGTACACTAGACTGACCTGTGCGTTGACTGGACTGTCCACAAAGTGCTAAAATCCTGTCAGCGAGGATCATGCAATGTAGGAAGAGAAGCAAAGATCCAGTCGGTGCTCAGAGGATCGGAACGAATACAGTCTTTTGTAACATTTTGGTAATAATAATAACTGCAGAACTAAGGGAAGCAACCCTTCCATAACTGTCCTATGAATAAGAGTTACCTCGCCCCGGAGACCCCAGAATTCCCTGTATCAAATGGCTGATTAAAACTGCACGCTGTCCTACCAGAATACTGTCTTGGGTCATCACTACACCTGTGACATACCCAAGAACATTACACCTTTGGGTCTGTTTACATGATACGAAAGTCAGAGTTAAGATGAATACTTTGAAAGGTCATCGAAACAATCTGTCTGTTAAGACATGCATATCCATTCATTCACAGCAGTGTCCGATTCATTCCTTATTTATGTCATTCCAAAGCAGATCCTCGTGTTATAAGGAGCCAACGATGAAGTGCACTTCCCCAGAATTGCAGCGAGTGCATTTTTGATCGGTTCATTTTAAATCAGTGCATGACCGTACTCTGACTAACGTGAGGAAGCAATTTAAAATTTCTCATGTTCACAAAAATAACAGCCTAGCCGTAGGAGTCCGTCTCGAGATCTACATGAAGACCCCCCCCCCATCTGACGCTGGGAAGTGCAGGGAAGGCGGCTTCCTTCAACAGGAAGCAGGGACCCCGTAACCTACCTCAGGTCTTTCAAATAAGGAGTTTGCATACTCCCGTCGCGGATGTAGGGTGATGTTGGACTAATCTCATAACTACACTGCATCGGAAGGAATGTTTCGTCAAGTGCTCTCTGTTGTCAGGACACGGCAGAATGCAACTGCATGCTTCTTTTATCCACTGTTGCAGGCAGGCAACGGGAAAAAACTTCCTGCATGCAGCGGTGGGAGAAAAACTCCTGCGGCTATTTGAGACATTGTTGTGGTAGAGAAGGCGGAACAAATTGTTCCATATCTCAGGCAATTGAGGTTCTCCGCTAAGTCAACTGGGCCCGTGGGAATCGATGGGCCACATCTTTGTTGACAAAGGCGATCCCAGTAAAGGTATGTGGAATACTCGATGCACATCAATGCGGTGGCATGACTAGAGGTTGTTGAAAGAAGAAAGAGTAGGGATTGTACACGTGTATGGCTGCAACCAACAGAGATTTCGGTCGATGAGGGCTATCAGCTTTTGCCCTGTAGGAGACGCTCCCAAAGACTACTTAAATCTCAGCTGAAGCACGTAGTACGTCATGCCATAAAAGCGCGACGAAACAGCAAAATGTCTGAAAAGACTGCAATGTAAAGAGACTTATTTCGTTTTTGCTTTGCTTCGTTTGAGGCAGTCTTAGATTTATTGTCTTATGCTGCTTTGGCAACTTTTGTCCCAGAGAACAAATGATTCTTGAGGAGTAGGCTACAAAATCCTTGACAAAAACGGAGTCATAGACGATAACATGAAAGTCATTTCCTTGTAAGAACCCATCTGATGTAGGGTTAAAAAAATATTATCTACGCGAAATGTCAAATTCAACAGTTTTTTTTCTTGTGGTGCAATCGAGACTCGACCTAGCAAAAGGACAGATGTGTTCAGTCACACGAGTACAGCACGCTCTGCAATCGGAGGTCAAGCTGATGAAAGGCATTGAGCGGCTCCAGCTGTACATTACACTGCCTCGTAACAGTAGTCAGAGAGAGAGAGAGAGAGAGAGAGAGAGAGGGGGGGGGGGAGAGAGAGGGGGGGGGGGGGAGAGAGAGAGAGAGAGAGAGAGAGAGAGAGAGAGAGAGAGAGAGAGAGAGAGAGGGAGAGAGAGAGAAAGAGAAAGAAAGAGAGAGGTAGGAGGAGAAAGAAAAAGAGAGAGAAAGAGAGAGAGAGA
This sequence comes from Theodoxus fluviatilis, assembly GCA_034096865.1. Taxonomy (NCBI): domain Eukaryota; kingdom Metazoa; phylum Mollusca; class Gastropoda; order Cycloneritida; family Neritidae; genus Theodoxus; species Theodoxus fluviatilis. Next base: position 10,520 of record JAWQFJ010030354.1, on the reverse strand, counting down.
GAAAGAGGGAGGGATATTAAGAGAGAGGTGTGTGTGTGTGTGTGTGTGTGTGTGTGTGAGTGAGTGAGTGTGTACGTGTGTGTGTGCGTGCATGCGTGCATGCGTGTCTGTGTGCATGTATGTATATATATATATGCATGTTTAATCAACAACATGCATACTCCCCGATGCAGACTCTGAAGTGCGTAAGTGCGTGAGTGGGTATGTGAGTGAGCGAGCGCGTGTGTGCTTGCGGGCATCCGTGCGCGTGCGGTGGGTGTGTTTTGGAGTAGGCATGCACATGGATGAACGCGATGTAGAAAATGTAAGATGAGGCAGCTGCTGAAAACGGGAACGAATGATGAGAAGCAGAATGTGAGCTATGAGCGGTTGAGTCACTAGAAACGTGCATTGCACCTCTGAATAGAATAACCAAATCAGACATTCAACAGCCTCTCGGCCATATACCAGCTGCTGAAGTACTCTTCCCTCGCACAGGCAAAGTAGCCGAGAGTACAGAAGCGACAATGCACGGTTTACAGTGTGGCCGATGGGCTTCGAGTCCGGGGCGAGGAAATGGTCGTAGCTTTGTCCACGACACTGAAGCAGCGCCGACATGAATGCACGTCGGTCCGAGTATCAAGAAATAAAGGTTACAACAAGTTGGGCATTATCTGAGGATCACGTTGTGCAAAACTTGCACAAGAGTTTTAAGTCGAAAATTAGATCATTTACTAAACCATCTGCTTCATGCCGTTCATCCACCAATGAGTTGGGGGTACGAATTGACCCCCCCCCCCCCACCGCGTCTCCCTGCACGCTTTTCCAGAGGCTAATTACGACGGAAACCATTACTTGACTTGCTCTTGTTGATTTTTCGCGATCAATGGCTTTAAGCAGCCAACACAGGCTGATAGGCCGCCATACGCCATCCATGCGTCCATCCATCTCGCACTTCGAGAGTTCCTCCCGCCACTACCCCTCGGCAAATGCGCCTATTTATCTGTGCCACTGCTACTACGCAGGACACACGTATCAGCATGATGACAGATCGATTTGGGGGAATAATTCATGATCATCAATCTCCTATCTCCACTTTCAGTCTTTGCGGCGTTCCATCCGATGATCCGTTCCCTTCGTTGCTTGGACACGGGACACGGAACCGGCAAATAAAAGACCGGTACACCTATTTTTGTTTAGAGGACGCCTGGGCAAATGCTTGCCGGTACGTTGACGGACGAGAGGGAGCGACGGCGAGTATCATCTCTATGGGAATGGGAAGAACAAAGAGCTGTCTCACAGTAAAAGGTAAAGGTGTGGTTTTATACAGCGACTCATCACCCATGTCTGGGTCTCAAACCGCTTTACACTTTACCCCCTGATCACTGGGCAGCTTGATCAATCCATCACTGGTACCTCACTACAAACACAGTGACAGACATTTAAGACGCACACAATCAGGTCCCAGCACCAACTCCACTCCTTGGGGAGTATTCCAACCCAATTTTGGCTCATGGCCGCATACAAAGGTTAATTGCACTACAAAATGCCAACATTGCCCTCTCAGGTACCCAGTTATACACCTGGGTGAGGAGAAGCAATGCGAGTTAAGCATCTTGCTCAAGATTGCAACCCTGGGGACCGCGCAGCTTCGAATGCCGTACCCGCTATCCGCAAGCGACTGCAGGTCAGGCACGCTAGACCACTCGGCCACAGAGTCTTGTAGTGAATGGCACTGACTGCTGTCCGCTCTTGGCGTCACGAGGCTTCAAAGGAGGCTTCGCGTTGCTGCCAGCTCAACAGGTTCAACTTTAGGATTTTTCTTCCTTACATCTTTTTAGTCTACCGATTCGTCTGTCAACACATTCTCTCCGTCTAGTGATTCCTTTCGTTCACTTGTTTCTGGTAATAAAACACTTAAACAGACCTGTTTTCCAGGACAGAAAAAATTTGATACAGAGACAAAACGAGTGAATAATGAGACCGGTGTCGGTTTTCATTACAAAATCAAGTCTGAAACTTCATGCGGTTTACATGTGGACGGACTCTTACTTCGCAAACTTGAAATACGAGCCATGTCCTTTTGTTCGTTCTCAGTCGTCACAACCCACGTACTTTTATTTCTGACATTGTCCAAATTACTCACTGTGCCAACTGAATTTCATCCACGACGTTAACTTACTTCCGATGTGCACAGGTTGGGGAAAAGTGCCACCAATCAGCAGATACCATCGCAAATCATCTTCATCGACCTGACCATGGCTTTCGATTTTGTCAGTGGACAGTTTCGACCGTTGGAAAGTATCAGCTGCTCCACAACGCCGCTTTGCACCACTATACTGTCTCTGTCCAAATAGACGTGAAGGTACAACGCACTCTTACGGCGCATCCTCTCAGCTGTTTCAGATACGAAGTGGAGCGGAGCGGTACTGCGCCCCAGCGCAGAAACTGCTTGAAAAGGCTGTTCAAAATGAGACGAACGAAAGCCAAGAACGAGGTGCGACATTTACGTGTCAGGGGGCTGCTCTTTGCTGATGCCAACCACCTCTGGGTTGGGGGTCTCCTGCGCCATTTGTAAATGGCGAACGACTAGGACTGGTGGATGGAGCTTTACGGCTTATCTGCCTTTGCGGACTACGTAAGGCCATTGCGCGCCAAAATAACTTGATTAACTTAAAGGTAGCGCAGATCACGTCACGGTGTCCCTAGTTATTCGCCTCTTACGAATCGCGTAGGGAGACGCGGTGGGTCTATTCTGACCCCCCCAACCCACAGGGGGCACAAATAAAGATGGAAAAACGCGGCTCGACTTGCTCTGACTTAGCTCTGGTGACGTTCGTGGTCGATGGCCCAAAATAGCCTATGAAGGCTGACGGATGATAAAACTCCATGCATTCATTCGACCATTTATCCACGCTGCTGCCGCCGCTCTAGTCACCCGTTACTGAGGCTTGTCTCCGATCGTTGCTTCGCAACGTACAACGGATGTTAACACGAGACAACGTAATTGGATATATTCCCCGCATGCATGGACATTTCATGAAGCAAACATTCGTATTCATGCCTCTGTGTCACAGAAGCCTCCATTTGTTCAAACTGCGTTTTCCTCATAATGAAGACAAAATATATGTACTTGTACAACACTGCTGCTCTGATTGTCTCTGTCGTTTCCAATAGTAGGTGAACATCGATCTTCTCATTTGCTATCTGGTCTAAGTGGCGCCCAATCTGCATTAGAGCGTAATATGCTCTATATGCGGACGTGCAGGACCCTAAAGAACAAAGAAAGATGTGCCTCTTCGTATGCAGAAAAATACTTTCTGATAAATCCCACGAGAGTTAATTTTCACATTTTCTGTTACTTAGGTCATTTATGGTTAATGTGTTCTCGTAGTTCCCAAGGGGAAGGCATGGAAACGGGTGGGGTGGGGGTTGGGGTTGGGAGATAAGATAGCTAGCTAGCCAAAATGATTAAATTCGGTTTGATAAGATTAGATTTATAGACAGACATATAAATGGATGGATGGAAGGGGATGAATGGATGGATGGATGGATAGATATATGAATGGATGGATGGATGGATGGATGGATGGATGGATGGATGGATGGATGGATGGATGGATGGATAGATGGATGGATGGATGGGTGGATGGATGGATGAATAGATGGATGGATGAATGGATGAATGGATAGATGGACGGACGGACGGACGGAGAGCCAGACAGACAGACAGACAGGCAGGCAGGCAGGCAGGCAGGCAGGCAGGCAGGCAGGCAGGCAGGCAGGCAGGCAGGCAGGCAGGCAGGCAGGCAGGCAGACAGACAGAGAGACAGAGAGAAAGAGAGAATGCTGGATTGCTTGCTTGCTTAATTCGTTTATTTACATGTTTAAGACATGTTTTTGGCATTGACAACACAGCACTCTCCTTCCTGAAATCATATATCTCAGAACGTAGGCAGACTGTTTTGATCCAGGGTATTACTTCTGATCCTTTCCCGCCACAATACGGAGTCCCACAGGGCTCGGTTCTGGGTCCTCTGCTATTTCTACTGTACACCCAGCCACTTCTCAACGTAATTGACAGTCATTCATTCTCTCACAGTGAGTTTGCTGATGACACGCAACTCTACAACTCCACTCATCCCAGTCAAATCCAACCTCTTCTCTCTGCAAGTGAACTCTGTATTTCTGATGTAAAACAGTGGATGACCCAGAACAAACCCAAACTTAATGATTCAAAGACCAAAGCTCTCCTGGTTGGCGGTAGAGGCGAATTCGATCAGGCCCTGAAACTAACCATAGGTCAGAGTGAGATGGAATTCTCAAAGTATGTTAGGAACTTAGGTGTCATGTTCGATGATGATCATTCTATGAGAGTTCATGAGAACAAAGTTTGCCAGTTAGCTTACTATGAGTTAAGGAAAATTAGCACTATTCGTCACTATCTTTCACAACAACAGGCCACTCAAACCCTTGTCACTTCCCTTGTTCTGTCCCGTCTTGATTATGGAAATTCTCTTCATGCTGGCATTCCTGACACTCTGCTAAACAAACTGCAAAACTTCCAAAACCCTGCTGTTAGATTAGTTTTTAGATGTCCCAAAAGAACTCCCACATCCAAACTCCTTCGTGCACTGCATTGGCTCCCCGTCGCTCAGAGTATAAGCTAGCCACTATGTGTTTCAACTTCTTCAATCAAACTGCACCACACGCACTCAAAGAAATTCTCACTGTATACACCCCCGCTAGAAATAACCGTTCAGCTGCAGACACCAAAACGGTAAATGTCCCCCGTCGCAAAAAGAAAACCCAAGGACAGCGAGCTTTTTCTTACATCGGCCCTGTAACGTGGAATAGCCTACCTTTCCCTGTCCGTCACTCTGATTCCATGTCCCAGTTCAAAACCTCCCTAAAGACACACCTGTTCCGGTCAGTCTTTTCTGACGAGCAGTGAGGGGCTTCACAAGGTGCCTCTCTTATGTTTCGTGTTTTGTTTATTGCCTGTTATGTTAATTAATTGTATTGTATTTAACTCTTCTTTTAATTCAACTGTACAGTGTGCGAGTGTTGGAATGCTTTGTATGAGTGTGGATTTTTCATTGTAAACACCATGAGCTTGCCTATTAGGGAAGGTATGTGCGTATAAATAACCTGTATTATTATTTATTATTATTTAGGCAAAAGAACCGACAAGACAATAAAACTTAGATGTATGCGCATGAGTAAAACTAGAACATTGTATGTACACATTTAACATTGGTACAGTCAGTAACAACACTAAGTGTTATACAGTTAAAAGAAAAGCTGTGCGCTTATAACCATTATAAACATAAACGATTGGTTGTGGACATTATCCGCCAATGAGTAGTTGACTGACTGACTGAACGGTTGACACATTTACGTTTGAGTCGATGAGTAAAATTGTGTGTGTGTGTGTGTGTGTGTGTGTGTGTGTGTGTGTGTGTGTGTGTGTGTTTCCATCTTGATTCAAGAACAAGGAACTTACATATCAGGCACATAGACACAGAGTGGAGGGGGGGGGGGGAGGGGGAAGAGGCGGGAAGGGGGAGGTTCGGAAGTGGGAGGAATTGAGGTGAAAAGAGAGGGTGGGTGTAGATAGAAGAGTCTTTCCCCGAAACACCCAGTCTTTATAGTGGAAGAAACGGTGACCATCTTTTCAAGTGTATATGCAATTTGTCGTTTCGGAACGCTATTTTTCTTCTGTCTTGTGTGGCTTGTAGGACTTTTCTGAAAGTATAACTACTAACTTTGTAGTCGAAGCGTTTAGCATTGAAATGTATGTTTGGCACTTAATGTAATAAGATTTCCTTCGTCATTGGACATTGAATCTTATTATTTACCGTGTTTATGTTGATATTGATCAAAAGAGTGTGAGGTAGGAGAAATATTTGTAAATCAGTCCAGAAATACTGAAACACTTCAGAACACCAGAACCGTTTATGCGCATACATGTAAAATCGATTCTGTTACTAGCAACACTAAATACCAAACAGCTGGAGAAAAAACACCTGGGCCCGTATTCACAACGGCGATTTATCTTTTTAACACTCGATTTATCCCCTAGCCCCGCGATATCTTGATCGGTTAGATAAGGTACGCTTGTCAGAGGATCCTAGGTTGCGCTTTGCTATATTTACTGGTTTCCAGCCAAGGGAGAGCGGAACAGGCAGTTGGAATCGTCTGAGTTTAGAGATAAATCGGAGTTAAAATAAATCGCCGATAAATCGCCGTTGTGAATACGGGCCCAGCATGCTTGAACAATTATCGCAAACATAAGTTGTGAGCGCTGGTCGATTGACGGAATGGCTGATTCTGGGGGGCAGAGGGTGCGAGCGACCAACTAAACTGAGAACTATACAGTCTGATAGATATGATACAAATTAAATTGTTTATAACATTATTATAGTACTTGAATCATGGTTGGCACATCTTTCACACACACACACACACACACACACACACACACACACACACACACACGCACATACACACACACACGCGCGCGCGCGCACGCGCGCGCGCCAACAGAGAGAGAGAGAGAGAGAGAGACAGAGACAGAGAGAGAGAGAGAGACAGACAGACAGACAGACAGACAGACAGACAGACAGACAGACAGACAGACAGACAGACAGACAGACAGACAGACGGACGGACGGACGGACGGACGGACGGACGGACGGACGGACGGACGAACAGACAGACAGACAGACAGACAGACAGACAGACAGACAGACAGACAGACAGACAGACAGACAGACAGACAGACAGACAGACAGACAGACAGACAGACAGACAGACAGACAGACAGACAGACAGACAGACAGACGGACGAACGGACGGACGGACGGACGGACGCACGCACGGACGGACGGACGGACAGACAGACAGAGACAGAGAGATAGACAGACAGACAGACTGATAGACAGACAGACAGAGAAAGGGAAAGGGGAGAGAGAGAGAGAGGAGAGAGAGAGAGAGAGATAGAGAGAGAGAGATAGAGAGAGAGAGAGAGAGAGAGAGAGAGAGAGAGAGAGAGAGAGAGAGAGAGAGAGAGAGAGAGGCGGTGTTGGCAAAATGGCGCCTATAATGGATATCAGACCAGTTCCGGTAAATCCGAGACAGTTACAGACCTTAATCACGCAGCTGCGTTCCCGAACAAATGCTTCCACCGGCTGGCTTAATGAAGTAGGGAGAGGACAGGAAGTAATTACTGCTTCGACGCACGCTGGCCTTTATTCCAAACACAAAAGAGTCAATCTTCGGGAAAGGCTGCCGGGCTGACAAGTGGCTCACAATACCATGATATATTCCAAGGATCGAAGCTGGAATACACACAATGGAGGCTGGGCTGTCGCTGTGGACGCCATGGCTTTTGTCTGGCATCATCCTGGTGCGATCGAAAAATGATGGTCATGGTGCCGGGCAAGCAGGTGCGTCCGTTGTGTTGGACGCCCTGCATCGTGCAACGCCGCACTAGGGTCCGTACCCGAACTGCGTCTTGGACGACCTTTGCTCGTTGGCGCATTCAGTCATCACCTAATCACGTCTCATTCTCCCTTTTGGTGCTTGCATGGCTGGTCACACTGCGGAAAGCCGTCCTGCCGGCTTTGGCTAGAACATGTCCTTGTATTCTCCTGTGTGAACTCCGCAGAGAGATGCAAGGTAGAGACGCGAGTGAGTGAGCAGGGATAAGCCAAGTTCATGTTGACGTCACTGAGCTACTGGGCTGGACGACATTTCCGAAATGCAGGGCATCTCTACTGGTTTTCAAGTAGGCATACTACAACGACAGACGCCAGATTTTACCCCACACCATGAAATGCACTGAGAGGAGGAAATAGAAAACAGAAGCGATGAAAAAGTGTAGCAGCTGTGTTGTCGTCGTTGTTGTTGATGTCGCTAGCCTATGCTGATGATGCTGCTATGATGATGATGATGAAGACGATGGCAACGATTACGATGAATCATGATAAATATTCATGCAAACAATCACAACAATGATAATTTATTACGACAATGACGATATCGATGACGATGATGATGATGCCAAATCATACTTGAAGATTTGTCCGACTGAAGAAGATTGTTGTACGGCAACAGTCAAAAATAGATTATTCGCAGTATTCACTATCACGTGCGACGAAAGCTGAAATCTGAGGGTGAATTTCGTTGGTTGATAGTCACAGTAAACTGATCATATTCTAGGGAAAGCACTTAAATCATCGCCATTAATTAAAAATGCACGCGACTCGAACTTTCCAGTGTCGAGGTTGCAAATCTAAGTAGGGGAAAGAAGGAAAACGACGAGGCAAAGTGTGTGAAAAGTTTTTGTTGTTTTCTCCGTGCATGGAGTCAAACGTTGCTAAAATGGCTGTAATGGCTGCATGTGAGACTACAGTGCATGTCCACTGGGGGTTTTCCGTTCGGGTGGATTAAATACCCCGTGAGATCACAAACACGTTTATTGTACGTCGATCTAGGAAGGGGCGCATCAAAACAACATTTTCCGGGGTGTTCGTGTTGCTTTCTATTGAAAGAATACAAAAACAAGCACTTGTTATGTGTTTTTGTCTTTCTTTTGCAGCAGATGTCTTGCAGAGAGAGGGGAAAGTGGGCCATTAAGCCCAAGGGGGCATTAGTGACCACTCGGAAGAATTTTTTTAACATTATTTGAGTTTTCGTTATTTTATTTCCAAAATTAGTTTCAACCAATCAGAGTTAGTTTCTCTCAAGAACGGTGTGTGGTTTTGACCCAGTTGGAAGTAGGTCAGTCACAGTGAGGTTTTTTGTTTTCCACCACTCTTTTGCTGCTATGTTGAAAGTCCGAAAAAAATTGCCTCTTAGACTTCACTTACATCTAATTTACATGTGCACTTCATGATTAAGAATCGAACATGAAAATTGCATCAGCGCTTTCCTAACCCACCGAGGCAAGTGCTCATGCATTAATTTCATGATGTTTCGTGTTTCACTTTGTGTACTATATACTGCTTTTAAGAGAACATTTTGCAGATATTTGAAGAAGGTCTGTGGTTTTTTTGGTGATGATTTGTATTACTCCATTAAAAAAATTCATTGAAGTTTTATTCATAATGATAAGTTTGATTATATTTCAGCATTGACAGTTAAAACTTCCTGGCCTGTTCTTAGTCTTAAAAGAGAAAGGTATAGACCATTAGAGTAAATCAAAATGAGGTGGGGCTTAATGCCCCACACTTTAGCATTTTGTTTCTAAAACTGAAAATAGTTGAAGTCAACAAGACAAAACAGGACTGATAAAACACGCATACACCTCTACTCTAAATTTGCTTTTTTCTGTGCCATACATTCATCATTAAAATGTCACTGGAATGAGTTGGAGCCTATTGCCCTTCAATTTTCTGTATCAGATTCGGTAGCGTTATGTCAGGAAAACAACAGTGTCTGCTATAAGTATATACAAATCCAGGAAATAAATGGAAATCATACACTTTTTAAATGAATGGCATCACATGCAGCTTACTGGATTGTCCCACAAAGTCAAAAAGTGGAAGGATGCTTTTACTACGGTCCTTGGGTTCTATTTCTCTTGATCAATGGGCTCAAGAAACCATAAGACTTTAAAACCTGAGGCTAGTAGCTCTTTCCGGTGACCCTTGATGAAGTTATATAATTTGAAACAAGTTCTTTTTTTTCGCGAATGTTTTGAATCGTTTTAAAAGAGTATTTGGTCTAGAGCTACACTTGTTTGCCTTGAGCTGTCGGAGGCTACCGATGGAGCACTGGGGCTGCATCATGTCATTTTGGATCTTGCTTCAGAAATTATTTTACAGAAACATTTAAGTTAAGATTTTCTTTCTCCTACTGTGTGATTCTATGCATTTATTAGTTATTTTCTACGTTTTGAATGAAATAAAGCGTACCCAAATATGTCGTTTAGGTTGGGGCCTAATACCTGGACCTCCTGGGGCTTAATGCACCTGGGGCATGAAGTTCACAGTAAGTAAGAAATAAAATTTGTTTTAAGATATTTTGTTTCGTGGTTACCAAAGAAAGTCAGTATGTTTCGTTGGATATTAGTGTTCTCAAATTGTTAACTCTGTTTAATTTGATGTATCTATTTACAGAACAGAATGATGTTCGAAAATTAAAAAGTGGGTGCTTTGTGCCCCGCTTTCCCCTATGTCATTGACCTTTTCCAAGTAGGGGGCTAAACATGACACATAATCATCTCGCACAAGTGCGGATAGATGAATATATTAAACTAAATTTCGTTTTCGAAAGAAGCAAATTCATTTGTGTGGTTTGTTTTGTTGCCTGTGGTTACTGTATTTTTGCAGGAGGAACCACTTGTGGCTGTTCTTTTTCATTTAACATGTCCCCATATTTGCTTCTGTAGCAGTCTTGGCCTGCAAGTAGGCCTATAATCACACGCGAAACCTACATCGCGGTCTGAAAATTACATGGAAGGACGTAGGCTACAAATATTCTACACAGAACATAACTGATTACACAGGGGAAATGTACAAATTTAGGAATCA
>JAWQFJ010030352.1:5000-17287 GCA_034096865.1 Theodoxus fluviatilis | reverse complement strand
TTTACACACCCACACATACACACATTTACACATACACCCACATTTACACACGCACGCACGCACACACACATTTACACACACAGATCCCCCTTCCCCCCCCCCCCACCCCCCCCCCCCCCCCCCAACGGACACAGCGAGGAAGCGGCCACGGAAACTGGGATGTGTTGTCCTGAGAAAAGCTGCATGAGTACATAATTAATTCACATCACTCCATTTGTTATATTCATCTTCTAAGCCTTTGTGAAAAGGCTGCATCTAGGATGAAGTCAGCCTTGATGAGGTAGACAGCTTTGACGGGAGACTCATAGGAGGATGTATGACGTTAGATATGAACTGGTTAGATGAGAGAGAAAGACATGACGGAAGGCACTCGGAATTGTGTGGCAAGGAAAGATCTGAGCTCTCAAGGAGGGAAACAGTAAGTCAATTTTCTAAAGGGCATTGCTGGCATAGATGTCTCGTTTCCCCGTCACTGGGATACCCGAGTCGAAATTCCTTGAGGGCCGCTTTCTCTGAAGGAATGTATATCTCATTAGGCAACCAGGGACATGGTCCTCCATGCCTGAGGGAGGAAAGTTGAACCAGAGATCTGTCCATGTTGAAAAGGAGAGAGGAAAATGAGGAGTGGGGGGTGGGGAGTGGGGTGGGGGCTCCTTTCTAGTATCACCACTGTTCAGTAGCATCAACTTGTAGCTTCCTCCCAACAGCGTTCATACCACATTTCAACATTTGTGTTTCCGGTCTCTGTGCGTTTCAGTTGCATTTCTTCTGAACTGACTATTCTGGGTTGTTTTCTTTCTTCACCTAAACACCGTCTAATTTGTTTGAATATCTTTTTTCCATAGGTCTACGGATTTTAAAATAAATGTTGCTGTTTCGTTCATTTTAAGCTTGTTTATTCTAACATATGTGTTTTTACACCTAATGTGCTGTAGCGATTTGTTAAGAAATGTCCACAATAAGGGTGTCGACTATTATCTATTACAGATTTTCGAATCATATGACCCAAAGAGCGAGTTCGTTGCGGATTATTCTGTCACGGCTATGACTGCCCATTGAAATGGCCAGTTTGACATTACAAGACCACTTCTGCATGCTGCTCATTAAAGAAATATTTTGATCCTTCTGCCTTTTATCCTGTATACCTTCTTAAGGACACATTGTTATTGTTCTGTCTTTCATATTTCCTGTCATCTTTCATATGCTCCTTTCATCTCTCATTGCTTCTTCTCTGCTTCTGGCAGCTGAGTCTAACGAGGGCTCTCATTGCTTCAAGACAATGCAACCCTCGTTCGACCTTCCACGTTTGCCTTGCAGGAGTGGCTGGGTGGCCATCTGCTTAGGGGTGGGCGATTTGAATCACCTGGGAATTTGAGGTCATGCAATGTTGGGCAAAGGAATTATTTGCGGAGAACAAAGACATGGTGTGCTAATTCTGACGCCTGTCAGGTCATTGACCACCCTAATTCCCAGTCTCATATCCGACTGGAAAATCGGCCTGAGGTGTTAAACAGAGAACTAACTGGCGTTGTACCTTCTTTATCGCCTGGAGGTGCCACAGAATATCAGTACTGCAGTGTTGACCTTTCAGTCCCTCCCTAATTTGAGGCACTCGTTAGCGTAATGGTCCTTCAGTGGAGAAATGAAAGTCGTCACAGTGCAAAGTTTAATGGTCCCCAGTGGGCTGACAAAATTCAACAGCTCTTGGGCCTGCCCATTAAAGTGCTTCTGATGCGAATAACTCTGCAAGAAGAATTCCCAGAGTTGTGGGCAGCACTTTTAGGCTGCCGTTGAAGTCGAACGCAGACGGGCTTTAACGGCTTTTGGACATTAGAGAGCTTCGGGAGCATATGATATATGCAGCTGCATGCACGTTGATGCCTCTGGATACCTATCTCCTCAACTGGATCCCCGGACTTCAGAGCTTTCATGGCCTACTCTAGTGGCTCAGTGTCCAAAGACAGCCCCAAGCGGCGTAGATGCCGGGGGGAGGGGGAGGGGGTATAAGGGTAGACAGAGTTCCCTGACAGGTTTAGTGTCTGGTAAGCCTGATCTACATCATTTCTGACTGCAGTATCTCCAAGGCTTACTTACTTGCTTACTGCCCGTTATACGCCCTGGTATGCTGGGCAGCAAGACAGGTCTCACTACGCTGCTCCTCGTCCTTGGCCAGCTCATCCATGGTATTCCGGTAGCGGGCCTCCTGTGAGATGGGGCGAGAATAGACCCACTGCGACTCCATACGCAATTCGTAAGGGGCCATTCACTTCGGAAACTGAAACTTGACTTGCTCTTGCTCTAACCAACTCTAACTATTTCGTGGTCAACTGCTTTACATAGTCCACAGAGAATGATGGACCGTGAAGCTCCATTCATTCATTCATTCATTCATTCATTCATTATTTGATTCATTCACTCCTTCCTTCCTTCATTTCAGTTGCGGCCACGTAGCTTCTGTTTCCACAGTTCCCTTTGTGCATTTTCGAAGGTTCTAGGCGTTATAACTTTTTGGAGAAAACAGCAGATGTTTGGGGGTCCTTCAACCTCTTCCCCCAAGTCTTTTCATAAAAGTGGACAGTTTGCTGATCCATGGATACTTAACGAGCGGCTGCATGTGTAGGCTTAAGTCTTATCACACATTCTGGGGTCAACTAAGGGAGTTCTCTACTGAGTCGTTATAACTGATTTGATCAAAGTCAAAAGACAATATTTTCTCTGTATTGGACATCTGTTGAGAGCTCAGAAAATTTTAAACAGATTTGAAACTGTAAAGACAGTGCTTCTAGTGATTTACAACAGGTTCTGCTGGGAAACTGCACCTCATCAACGTAGCGTCCTTTTTGCAGAGTGTGCCAAGTTCTACAGTGGCAACTTACGAAGTAAAATTAAATTATGTTTGAATATTCCACTGCACTCTGTCCTTGCAGTGTCACCCCACGCGGCAGCCTCATTTCGCAAGGTTCTAGCAAGAATATTATATTTAAAAATTAGCATAATCATATATTTATTAGTATTTAATTGTAGCTTTATTTAAACAGAAGAGTAACTCGTTCAATCGTTGAAGCAGTTGGGCTAGATTCATCTCTATTAAATGTCACAGTATTCATAGACTACGGATGTAAAAAGCTTGTGCTTGATTGACTTTCACTGTTACGTCAAAAGTATTAAGTGACTAGATGGAACGCATAATTGGAAGGAGGCACACTCTTTCTTAGGCCAGCTCATTCTAAATTTAATGTGGATGCGTGTGAGCATTTGCAGCTCTTTAGAAGTCAGTTTTGTTGCCTTGGCTTAGATCTTTGCAATTCTCATTCGTCATCTTAAAACTGAATGTATGACCTGATCGAGCAAAAGGTACGTAAAATCGGATTTAAAGATTCCGAGTCATTAGTAATGAAAAGCTATAGAACTAGACTGTAAATTGATAAAATAATATATAATTCAAACAAAGTTATAGTAGATTGTAGTCGACTTGTAGCACCACCGAACAGATCTTCAATCTGAGTCCTGTGTGAGAAACAGCTACAACACCAACAAGATCTGTACCATGTCTTTATAGACTTTAAGAAAGCATTTGACAGAGTCTAGCATGCTGCGCTGTGGGCCACAATGAGAAGCTACAACATCAGCTCCAAGATCATCAAAGTCGTCGAACATCTCTATGACAGAGCAACCAGCGCAGTCCTGATCAATGGTCCCACAGGCGAATGGTTCAGGACAACGCTCGGAGTCAGACAGGGCTGTCTACTCTCCCCCACTCTCTTCAACCTCTTCCTCGAAAGGATAATGGCTGATGCCCTAGCAGACCACGAAGGATCAATCAGCATTTGTGGCAGAAAAATCACCACTTACGTTTTGCTGATGACATTGATGGATTAGCAGAAAGTGAGGAGGAGCTGACTAGTCTTGCTGAGCACCTGGACAAGACCTCACAGGCATATGGCATAGAGATCAGTGCCGAGAAGACCAAGGTGATGACGAACAACCCTCGGGGCTTCAAAATGGAAATCAAAGTGAAGGGCCAAAAACTGGAAGCAGTGAACAACTTCAAATACATGGGATCTATCGTGACTGATGAAGGGTCCAAACCAGAGATAATACCAGGATAGCACAAACAACAGCAGCATTGGCAAAGTTGAAGCCAATATGGCGTGACAGAAATATCACTCTCGCGTCAAAGATCAGGCTCATGCGCACGCTGGCCATCTCCGTATTCTTGTTTGCATGCGAGTCCTGGACACTCACATCTGAACTACAGAGACGGATACAAGCCCTGTATATGAGATGCTACCGCAAGATTCTGAACATCTCATATAAAGACCATGTCACGAATGAGGAAGTCAGCAACAGGATCAGGAGAGCAATTGGACAGTATGAAGACCTGCTCTCAATCGTGAAAAGCAGAAAGCTGAAGTGGTACGGTCACGTGTCAAGAGGCAGTGGACTGGCCAAGACCATCCTGCAAGGTACCGTACCAGGTGTGAAAAGGAGAGGCAGGCAGAGAAAGAGGTGGGAGGACAACATCAAAGAGTGGACAGGCTTGACCTTTGCTGACTCACAGCGAGCCACAGATGATAGAGATCGATGAAGGAAGATTGTCCGAAAGTCATCAGTGGTGCCTCAACAACCCATCTTAGGGTTAAGAGACTGAACTGAACTGAGTCGACTTACTACAAATCAGTCGTTTTGAGAACACTGCCGTTGAAATTGACAGAGGCATTGCTTGTAAAAAGTCCTGGCCCAGCAACGAGGTCAAATACGTTTTATGAAGTTATTTTACAACAGACTCAAATGTAAATGAGCAGAGAAAACCGTTAAAAAACTGACAATTTCAGAATGAAGTCAAATGTACCAGTAAAAAAGCCGTTGGAGGTTGGAATTCTCGATTCTAGCCCCGCAAAATCGGTGCTTTTCAGACACTGAAAGGTGAGTCATTCTCTAAAACTGTGATTTAAGCAACTATTTATGCTGTAATTATCAATGAAACCCTCTTAGATGCTAGTAATATGGTCTCCAATGCTAGAAATAGGTCAAATTGAACATTGCCCTTTAGTTGCGTTTTCTGGCGATTCGCTCCAGCGTCTTTATGTATCTTTTGTCGAATCAGTCACTCATGGATATGTGTATTTCTCATTTGTCAGGTTTCTCTTTTACAAGCAGCCACTCCTGCTTGCAGGGATGTTTGGAAGGTATCTGCCAGAACACAGAAGAAACTTTGAACTTGCTTTGTGTTAAAGACCTTTGGATCGTCTCAGGTTCTTGATACTCGACATTTCCACGTTTATTTCTTCGTGTGCTTGGTCTCAGGTGTTTCCTATTGTTTAGATTCAAACATTTTGGTTCTATCGGATTTAAATGAGGAATATGTAGCTCAGGATTCATAGGTCGCACATCTGTAAATCGAAGCATGCATATCTATTTTCTCGGGCTATTGAACCAGATGTGAGAGTCTCAGTTTATACTAAAATAATTGGATGCTATTGACTTCAAGACGTTCATGTACGTTTGATACGAAGCATGAGCTGTGGCGTATCCAGTAAACACGAGGGACTGGTGTCAGTAACTTGCGTGACATCATCTATGTCTGGGTGGTCTCCAGGGTAGGAATTTGCTGCATAATCATTCGCATGAACTTTTCATTCGAGCTGTGGGGTGTGGCTTCCCATTTGCACCTAATTGGCAGCTGGGGTGGGCAATAGCGGTATCATGTCACCGCCCGCCGGCAGACATGGGACAAAGGAATTGGGAAAAATACTGAAACTGAAGGCGCGAAGCGCCGAACCGACGGCGCAAAGCGCCAAGCAAGGGGGGTCCGGGGGCATGCCCCCCCGGAAATTTTTTTAAAAAGGGAAAGCCAAATGGTGCAATCTGATGCAATCTGAGCAGGAAAATTAACTTTCTAGGCTGTTCACTGAAACAGCTACAGTACAAAAAAAGTAAATTTTTGAAGTACTCACCCAAAATCACATGTCTGTTTTAGATTGATCTCTGCCATCAATAGTTGTGTGTTGGGTGTGCAAATACAAATAAATTGTACATAGAAAAGTCTGTTCATTTTGTGACTGTTTATTCTTCATTTCATTGACACTCTGGGAAGTTTGCTGAAGAAATCCCTCAGGTCACCACTGGAAACCTGCCTTTTCTTTGCTGGGGCCGGCACCACATTAGCTTCACTCACGGGCACAGATGACGATCTTTTGTTGGTGGGGGTCTGCACCACCTTCATGGCGGAAGAAGAGGCCATCTTGGGAATACAAAACCCCGAAGACACACCATTAGCAGTGACTGGAGGTACAGTTTCCCGTCTCGAAGCACTGACCACAGCTGATGTGGAGGGTGTGGGAGTCTGCAGCTTCTTTTTAGAAGAAGAGGCTACCTTGCGGCTCCATGATTTCCGAGCAAAAGCAATGTGGGATGGTCTACGACTTCGGCCATCAACTGGAACCGTAGCATGATGAGGTACAACACGGGTTGATCTCCAGGGAGTTCCAGTGGCTCCCGAATCTTTGGGTCCACAGACGGCGTTGTTCGATGCAAATCCAATTTCAGTGCGTGTTTTGTCCCGTAATTGATGATTCCTTTCTCGCACCACTTGCAAATGGCTTCTCCAGGCACGTCGATTTTTGCGATGGAATCGCCGATCAACTGGGATCTCTCCTTGCCCTTGTATTTCACTACAACTCTCTCCGACAGCCATTGCGCTTTCCATTTGTTTTTCACACTGTCAACCTTGTCGATGTTCGCGGACTCAACACTTTCATTTTCCGTCAACACTCGAGCAAAGACTATTCTTACAAAGACCGGTCATAACGAGCCTTTGCTATATAAAGTTACAAGACGCTGGGAAACGCAGCGCCCCAAGCGGAAGGTTACATGGGTGAATCTCGACGCGTTTCTGATGCGTTCCGATCATGTGTGTGAATAAATTTACAGTGTAATGTGTAATAAAATGATTTGCTGCAATAATGGGGGTGTTTTGGCTTTGTTTTTTGAAGCAGGCGTTGTGAAATCGAACGCGCACATAGGCCTATTAAATCTACATGGTGTTGATGGAACGATCTAATTTTCATTATTATCGAAGAATGCAAGCTTGTTTATCAACGTATACACCCCTGTGGAATATCTTTAGGAAATGCAAAGCAATACATACCTGTCAAGAAGGTGATTTGCGGCCAGAAAGTCATTCGATCAAGTGAATTCAGTTGCCGCATGAGAGAAGCGTCGACCTGCGTGGGTCGCCGCAGGTCGAGGACGCTTCTCTCATGCGGCAACTGAATTCACTTGATCGAATGACTTTCTGGCCGCAAATCACCTTCTTGACAGGTATGTATTGCTTTGCATTTCCTAAAGATATTCCACAGGGGTGTATACGTTGATAAACAAGCTTGCATTCTTCGATAATAATGAAAATTAGATCGTTCCATCAACACCATGTAGATTTAATAGGCCTATGTGCGCGTTCGATTTCACAACGCCTGCTTCAAAAAACAAAGCCAAAACACCCCCATTATTGCAGCAAATCATTTTATTACACATTACACTGTAAATTTATTCACACACATGATCGGAACGCATCAGAAACGCGTCGAGATTCACCCATGAAACCTTCCGCTTGGGGCGCTGCGTTTCCCAGCGTCTTGTAACTTTATATAGCAAAGGCTCGTTATGACCGGTCTTTGTAAGAATAGTCTTTGCTCGAGTGTTGACGGAAAATGAAAGTGTTGAGTCCGCGAACATCGACAAGGTTGACAGTGTGAAAAACAAATGGAAAGCGCAATGGCTGTCGGAGAGAGTTGTAGTGAAATACAAGGGCAAGGAGAGATCCCAGTTGATCGGCGATTCCATCGCAAAAATCGACGTGCCTGGAGAAGCCATTTGCAAGTGGTGCGAGAAAGGAATCATCAATTACGGGACAAAACACGCACTGAAATTGGATTTGCATCGAACAACGCCGTCTGTGGACCCAAAGATTCGGGAGCCACTGGAGCTCCCTGGAGATCAACCCGTGTTGTACCTCATCATGCTACGGTTCCAGTTGATGGCCGAAGTCGTAGACCATCCCACATTGCTTTTGCTCGGAAATCATGGAGCCGCAAGGTAGCCTCTTCTTCTAAAAAGAAGCTGCAGACTCCCACACCCTCCACATCAGCTGTGGTCAGTGCTTCGAGACGGGAAACTGTACCTCCAGTCACTGCTAATGGTGTGTCTTCGGGGTTTTGTATTCCCAAGATGGCCTCTTCTTCCGCCATGAAGGTGGTGCAGACCCCCACCAACAAAAGATCGTCATCTGTGCCCGTGAGTGAAGCTAATGTGGTGCCGGCCCCAGCAAAGAAAAGGCAGGTTTCCAGTGGTGACCTGAGGGATTTCTTCAGCAAACTTCCCAGAGTGTCAATGAAATGAAGAATAAACAGTCACAAAATGAACAGACTTTTCTATGTACAATTTATTTGTATTTGCACACCCAACACACAACTATTGATGGCAGAGATCAATCTAAAACAGACATGTGATTTTGGGTGAGTACTTCAAAAAATTTACTTTTTTTGTACTGTAGCTG
The DNA here is from genome assembly GCA_034096865.1 of Theodoxus fluviatilis. Lineage (NCBI taxonomy): Eukaryota > Metazoa > Mollusca > Gastropoda > Cycloneritida > Neritidae > Theodoxus > Theodoxus fluviatilis. The sequence continues at coordinate 8,730 of JAWQFJ010030352.1, read as the reverse complement.
TTTCAGTGAACAGCCTAGAAAGTTAATTTTCCTGCTCAGATTGCATCAGATTGCACCATTTGGCTTTCCCTTTTTAAAAAAATTTCCGGGGGGGCATGCCCCCGGACCCCCCTTGCTTGGCGCTTTGCGCCGTCGGTTCGGCGCTTCGCGCCTTCAGTTTCAGTATTTTTCCCAATTCCTTTGTCCCATGTCTGCCGGCGGGCGGTGACATGATACCGCTATTGCCCACCCCAGCTGCCAATTAGGTGCAAATGGGAAGCCACACCCCACAGCTCGAATGAAAAGTTCATGCGAATGATTATGCAGCAAATTCCTACCCTGGAGACCACCCAGACATAGATGATGTCACGCAAGTTACTGACACCAGTCCCTCGTGTTTACTGGATACGCCACAGCTCATGCTTCGTATCAAACGTACATGAACGTCTTGAAGTCAATAGCATCCAATTATTTTAGTATAAACTGAGACTCTCACATCTGGTTCAATAGCCCGAGAAAATAGATATACATGCTTCGATTTACAAATGTGCGACCTATGAATCCTGAGCTACATATTCCTCATTTAAATCCGATAGAACCAAAATGTTTGAATCTAAACAATAGGAAACACCTGAGACCAAGCACACGAAGAAATAAACGTGGAAATGTCGAGTATCAAGAACCTGAGACGATCCAAAGGTCTTTAACACAAAGCAAGTTCAAAGCTTTCTTCTGTGTTTTGGCAGATACCTTCCAAACATCCCTGCAAGCAGGAGTGGCTGCTTGTAAAATAGAAACCTGACAAATGAGAAATACACATATCCATGAGTGACTGATTCGACAAAAGATACATAAAGACGCTGGAGCGAATCGCCAGAAAACGCAACTAAAGGGCAATGTTCAATTTGACCTATTTCTAGCATTGGAGACCATATTACTAGCATCTAAGAGGGTTTCATTGATAATTACAGCATAAATAGTTGCTTAAATCACAGTTTTAGAGAATGACTCACCTTTCAGTGTCTGAAAAGCACCGATTTTGCGGGGCTAGAATCGAGAATTCCAACCTCCAACGGCTTTTTTACTGGTACATTTGACTTCATTCTGAAATTGTCAGTTTTTTAACGGTTTTCTCTGCTCATTTACATTTGAGTCTGTTGTAAAATAACTTCATAAAACGTATTTGACCTCGTTGCTGGGCCAGGACTTTTTACAAGCAATGCCTCTGTCAATTTCAACGGCAGTGTTCTCAAAACGACTGATTTGTAGTAAGTCGACTCAGTTCAGTTCAGTCTCTTAACCCTGAGATGGGTTGTTGAGGCACCACTGATGACTTTCGGACAATCTTCCTCCATCGATCTCTATCCTCTGTGGCTCGCTGTGAGTCAGCAAAGGTCAAGCCTGTCCACTCTTTGATGTTGTCTTCCCACCTTTTTCTCTGCCTGCCTCTCCTTCTCCCACGTGGTACGGTACCTTGCAGGATGGTCTTGGCCAGCCCACTGCCTCTTGACACGTGACCGTACCACTTCAGCTTTCTGCTTTTCATGATTGAGAGCAGGTCTTCATACTGTCCAATTGCTCTCCTGATCCTGTTGCTGATTTCCTCATTCGTGATATGGTCTTTATATGAGATGTTCAGAATCTTGCGGTAGCATCTCATATACAGGGCTTGTATCCGTCTCTGTAGTTCAGATGTGAGTGTCCAGGACTCGCATGCAAACAAGAATACGGAGATGGCCAGCGTGCGCATGAGCCTGATCTTTGACGCGAGAGTGATATTTCTGTCACGCCATATTGGCTTCAACTTTGCCAATGCTGCTGTTGTTTGTGCTATCCTGGACAATATCTCTGGTTTGGACCCTTCATCAGTCACGATAGATCCCATGTATTTGAAGTTGTTCACAGCTTCCAGTTTTTGGCCCTTCACTTTGATTTCCATTTTGAAGCCCCGAGGGTTGTTCGTCATCACCTTGGTCTTCTCGGCACTGATCTCTATGCCATATGCCTGTGAGGTCTTGTCCAGGTGCTCAACAAGACTAGTCAGCTCCTCTTCACTTTCTGCTAATCCATCAATGTCATCAGCAAAACGTAAGATGGTGATTTTTCTGCCCCATATGCTGATTGATCCTTCGTGGTCTGCTAGGGCATCAGTCATTATCCTTTCGAGGAAGAGGTTGAAGAGTGTGGGGGAGAGTAGACAGCCCTGTCTGACTCCGAGCGTTGTCCTGAACCATTCGCCTGTGGTACCATTGAACAGGACTGCGCTGGTCGCTCTGTCATAGAGATGTTCGACGACTTTGATGATCTTGGAGCTGATGTTGTAGCTTCTCATTGTGGCCCACAGCGCAGCATGCCAGACTCTGTCAAATGCTTTCTTAAAGTCTATAAAGACATGGTACAGATCTTGTTGGTGTTGTAGCTGTTTCTCACACAGGACTCAGATTGAAGATCTGTTCGGTGGTGCTACAAGTCGACTACAATCTACTATAACTTTGTTTGAATTATATATTATTTTATCAATTTACAGTCTAGTTCTATAGCTTTTCATTACTAATGACTCGGAATCTTTAAATCCGATTTTACGTACCTTTTGCTCGATCAGGTCATACATTCGTTTTAAGATGACGAATGAGAATTGCAAAGATCTAAGCCAAGGCATCAAAACTAACTTCTAAAGAGCTGCAAATGCTCACACGCATCCACATTAAATTTAGAATGAGCTGGCCTAAGAAAGAGTGTGCCTCCTTCCAATTATGCGTTCCATCTAGTCACTTAATACTTTTGACGTAACAGTGAAAGTCAATCAAGCACAAGCTTTTTACATCCGTAGTCTATGAATACTGTGACATTTAATAGAGATGAATCTAGCCCAACTGCTTCAACGATTGAACGAGTTACTCTTCTGTTTAAATAAAGCTACAATTAAATACTAATAAATATATGATTATGCTAATTTTTTATTATAATATTCTTGCTAGAACCTTGCGAAATGAGGCTGCCGCGTGGGGTGACACTGCAAGGACAGAGTGCAGTGGAATATTCAAACATAATTTAATTTTACTTCGTACTAGTTGCCACTGTAGAACTTGGCACACTCTGCAAAAAGGACGCTACGTTGATGAGGTGCAGTTTCCCAGCAGAACCTGTTGTAAATCACTAGAAGCACTGTCTTTACAGTTTCAAATCTGTTTAAAATTTTCTGAGCTCTCAACAGATGTCCAATACAGAGAAAATATTGTCTTTTGACTTTGATCAAATCAGTTATAACGACTCAGTAGAGAACTCCCTTAGTTGACCCCAGAATGTGTGATAAGACTTAAGCCTACACATGCAGCCGCTCGTTAAGTATCCATGGATCAGCAAACTGTCCACTTTTATGAAAAGACTTGGGGGAAGAGGTTGAAGGACCCCCAAACATCTGCTGTTTTCTCCAAAAAGTTATAACGCCTAGAACCTTCGAAAATGCACAAAGGGAACTGTGGAAACAGAAGCTACGTGGCCGCAACTGAAATGAAGGAAGGAAGGAGTGAATGAATCAAATAATGAATGAATGAATGAATGAATGGAGCTTCACGGTCCATCATTCTCTGTGGACTATGTAAAGCAGTTGACCACGAAATAGTTAGAGTTGGTTAGAGCAAGAGCAAGTCAAGTTTCAGTTTCCGAAGTGAATGGCCCCTTACGAATTGCGTATGGAGTCGCAGTGGGTCTATTCTCGCCCCATCTCACAGGAGGCCCGCTACCGGAATAC
>JAWQFJ010030349.1:10000-15139 GCA_034096865.1 Theodoxus fluviatilis | reverse complement strand
ACAACTGTAGACAGCGGACGGACGACAAGACGGGGAGCACGACAGAGGTGCTTGACCCTGCCATGCTCCCAGGTCGATGACACGATCGTCTTCAGTTCTGTGCAATGGATTCTCTCGACAACACCGATGCCCTGAGGTGCCCTGCAAATCGCTTACTCTCCTGGCACTGGTAAGACGACACGTGGGTGCCGGTCACTCGATCCTGCCCTGGAGGTAATGAGTTCTTGTGCCGTGAGAAGCCAGGAACAACCAGCACTGGTTCGGTAAACACCGCGGCCCTGTAGCGTGGAAAATAGTAACCCGTGGAAAACAGTGACGGAAGTCATCGCAGAGTTATCTGCGAGGGATTTTCTGAAAATTCAACTCTAAAAAGAGACGGCACCCGCCACTCCGCCTGACTGACTTGGCACGCCCGGGGAGTTATGCTAAGATCCGGCCGCGTAAATATATCTGCGTTTTGTGACAAACGTCTTGCTCGGCGGTACTGTACTCCATGCACCTTAACGGTGCGCGTGATTCGGGTGTAATCTTAAGCTAAACGACGTTTATTGGCGCTGCTGAAATGGTCTAAGTCGGAAACATTCGGAACGTCGTTTAGCTTAAGATTACACCCGAATCACGCGCACCGTTAAGGTGCATGGAGTACAGTACCGCCGAGCAAGACGTTTGTCACAAAACGCAGATATATATTTACGCGGCCGGATCTTAGCATAACTCCCCGGGCGTGCCAAGTCAGTCAACGGACGCGTTTTATAAAACCAGACTACAAACAGACTACAGGGAGGTGACTCCCATATTATTTCCGGCAGGGGAGACGGCTTTACACGGGGAAAAACTTTTTTGAACGCTACATCATGTGTTAAACTACACAAATGCACCAAAACATCGTAAAGCAACTAATGCGTCGTTTGTCGGAATATATTCCATGCGAAGAACAGGTGCAGGAGCGGTAAATTGCATAAAGCACGTCCCTCGCAGATAACTCTGCGATGACTTCCGTCACTGTTTTCCACGGGTTACTATTTTCCACGCTACAGGCCCAGCAGGAGGAGGAAGAGGCTGGAACATCTGGGGGAAAAGACGAGCTTGGTCACTTTTTCCCTGGCTCAGGTAAACAGCTTTTGCCCTCTCAAGACGCGTGGTCTTACGATCGACAGCGCTGCGGAGAGGTAGCTATGTGCCTCGTTTTTACATGCTGCCGTTGCTTTCCCTTGCCAGGGAAGTCGACTGACTGAAGCTGTGCAGGTTATGCAAACAAGCCTGGAAGGTTTGAGTTGAACGTCTTCAGTTGACATGTCGCTGCGCTTGGGGGTATGGGAGTTTGACCAACCATTTTCTGATATGCACACACCACATGGGTTTTCCTTTTAAGCAATTTAATTATAGACACCTTTGTTACATCTTAGTCTCCCTGAATTGTTTCTCTCTTGATCACTAGACCATCTCATTTGTCTTTTTCAGCAAGAACCCTTAAAACACGGACATCATTTCAGGTTTCGTGTGACGGGAAGTGAGTGGTGCCTCCTTTCCGTGACACATTATTTGGCTGCACGTTACAAAGATCGCAGTGGTGGAACCGTTGGTTGAGATTGGTTCCAGTTGCTCTGGATCAAATTTTCGAGTAGACGTAAAGTTGCTGTAGCTGGACACAAAATACAGTTCAGGAGAAGGCATCCGAATGGCTGTCAAGTCGTTGTTGGATAAGTTATTGGAAATCACGTCGATACAGACCCAACTGCTTTGACAGCTGAATTACGCGACACCCACTAAACTGTGAGCTAATCTTTCATTGTCTCCACTGCACGAGAGTTGCGTCCATAGCAGAACTCGGCGACAGCCGCTGGCCTGAAGACAATGAACGCACCTCGGGGGCTTTCTGATCAGAGTGAAATCTATGAACCAACACACAACTGCAGCGACTGAGCCATCCATGTATAACGAGCGTTCGCTTTCGGTTTCAATGAGGACAGCTTTAACTGCCAATTACCCCGAGAAAGAAAGCTGTTCGGTGGCCATTACACGAAGAAAAGAGAAGTGAAAGCCCGGGCGGACACAGCTGAACCGTTGAAAAAGACTCAAACCCTCCACAAAGGACGGAAAAGCGAACCCCCTTTCTGCGAGCAAAAAAGGGAGGGGGTGTCATTGACCGCATGACGTCACGCTCGGGCATCTGGCGGAAGGGCGATCATCCGTGACGTGTACTACGGCCTTCACAGAGCCGCCATGCCTGAGTGACGTCGCTTTCTGGTGGATCACGACCCCGGTGCCAGCAGCTGCCCTTGTCCTGACCTGTCTCCGCCCAGGCGTGTCCTGCCGTCCTCCCGCTTACCGTTCTCTATAGGGACTCTCCGTGTAAGGGTCCTGTACGGCCTGTGTGCCTCTGTATGTGTGTTTGTGTGTGTGTGTGTGTGTGTGTGTGTCTGTGTGTGTTTGTTTGTTTGTATGTATGTGTGTGTTTGTGTTTGTGTGTGTGTGTTTGTGTGTCTGTCTAGGTGTCTGTGTGTGTGTGTGTGTGTGTGTGTGTGTGTGTGTGTGTGTGTGTTTGTGCGTGTATGTCTGTCTGTCTAGGTGTCTGTGTGTGTGTGTGTGTGTGTGTGTCTGTGTGTGTCTGTGTGTGTCTGTGTGTCTGTCTGTGTGTCTCTGTGCATGTCTCTGTATATGTTTGTGTGTCTGTGTGTGTTTGCCTGTGTGTGTATCTGTCTGTGTGTGTGTGTGTCTATGTGTGTATATGTGTGTGTGTGTGTGTGTGTGTGTGTGAGTGTGTGTGTGTGTGTCTGTGGGTATGAGTGTGTGTGTATCTGTGTGTTTTTGTCTGTGTGTCTGTCTGAGTCAATGTGACTGTCTGTGTGTCTGAGAGAGAGAGAGAGAGAGAGAGAGAGAGAGTGAGAGAGAGAGAGAGAGAGAGAGTGAGAGAGAGAGAGAGAGAGAGAGAGAAGGGGGGGGATAGAGACAAATAGGTACCGCAGTGGAAATGCCATACTTTTTTTCAAAATCTGGAAGGTTTGGTGGAGTCCTAGAGAGTATGAAAAGTGCAACGAACCCACAAAACAAAGATGACGTGTGTGTGTGTGTGTGTGCGCGCGCGCGTGCGTGTCTGTGTGTGCATGCGCGCATGTGTGTGTGCGTGTGTGTGTATGTGTGTGTGTGTGTATTTGAGCGTGCGTGTGTGTGTTTGTGTGGATGTATGTGACAATGCTTCGAAAGGAATGTCTGTTTATGAGAATTACTTCACAAATCATTATTCACAAACAAACAAAAATGTGTGAAGTTGGAGTATCGCGTCTTATCTACGTGTACCTGCAGTCCTGTCCATCAATAAGATTTAGTTGGTGACATCTAACCAGAAACAGTGAAGAAAAACCCTTACCCTGACGTCTTCTTTGTTCTCCTTGAGTGGAAAAGTAACGGTAACCTCTCATACAATGTCCCCTCTCTAACGTTTATTTTATTGTGTGCGTATGAACGAGTGTCACAACATCTATGCACACATGTGTGACAGTATACATACGACAGCAGAAAAAACAGCTAAGTACAAAAAGGTATACTGCAGTACGTTCCTGCAGTCTTACTTAGTGACTGACTAGAACCAGACAGTGTGGGACGCCGAAAGACGCTTCACCCAACACAAGCAGACGTCTGCTCCGAGACCAGAGAGCCACCTTGGGCAACTTGGTCAACCGTGTCAAGTCGCCGTCGTCGGTCGTTGCCCTCGTCGGAACCCGTGCAGGGCACTGGGGTCACGGAGGTCAAGGGGTAGGGGTGGGGTGGGGAGGGGGTCATGAATGGAGAGCGGATGGAGGATATCGTTTGAGATAAGAGGGGAGGAAGGGGGGGAGTGGGCAGTGTCCCTTCCGTTGGACACCCGGGTGAGGCCCTGTAGACCTCCATCACCTACAAGCAGGTAAGCCCAGCTCTGGACAAGGGTGGCGGTCGCATTACCCGGGCGCCTTTGTCGCTGGCAGCAGGGGATGGACACGAGTGGACGCGCAGCAAAGACGCACGTGTTGAGTGCGATTAGATCTGACAGCGCGTTTGACTGGGGGAGTGGAGGGCAGGACATTGCGGTCGACTTGAAAGAAGACGACCGACCAGTGTCGTCCCGGACTGTACCAGAGGGTTGTGGACCTTCCCTCCTGGCTGCTTCGGCTGCTCCTCGATCACCTGCTGGAGTCAGCTTAATGTATTCCATAACGTCCTCCGTTACATACACTAATAACGTGTGCGACTACGGCCAGATGAAGGAGTGTAACTCCGAAAGCTCGCCAACGACAACCTTCTTTGCAAGCCACAGCTCTCGTAGTCGCTCTCAGCAGCCATAAGCCGCCGCCGCCTGCGCCACAGCGACCATTTGGAGCCGCTACCCGCAGCCGCTGGTCACAGACCTGCAGCAGCAGCCAGTCCCGCCAGGCACGACGACTCCAGGAGCTCATGCCTGACGGCCAACGCTCAAGACCAGAAAAACCAAACGGCCCTTTTCAGGGCCAAAAGATAAAAAAGAATACAATTGGTCGAAATTATTGTCCCGACTTGTCTTTTTTACTGTAAGGGAAACAACAAGTCTCGTTCCAGATCGCGCGTACTAGTCAGACAAGAGAAGTCACGTCAACGAAGCCACTGGCTCACATTTTAGATATTAAATTCTGTTCCAGGCGCATGGAACAGCGAAGGTGAGAAGTACAAACGCCATGAAGGTTCTAATGCCGTATGAGTGAGGAAGACAACGACAGCGGCGACGACGACGACAACGACGACGACGACGACGACAACGAAGAAGAAGAAGAAGAAGAAGAAGAAGAAGAAGAAGAAGAAGAAGAAGAAGAAGAAGAAGAAGAAGAAGAAGAAGAAGAAGAAGAAGAAGAAGAAGAAGAAGAAGAAGAAGAAGAAGAAGAAGAAGAAGAAGAAGAAGAAGAAGAAGAAGAAGAAGAAGAAGAAGAAGAAGAAGAAGAAGAAGAAGAAGAAGAATAAAAATGGGTCATCCATGTGAAATATATTTTGCTACATATAGCATTCAAACCAGGTTACACTAAAAACCTAAATTCTCCCAAGACATATGCATTTCAATCTGCTTTACATGACGTACCAAAAACGCAATACATTCATATCGAATAAGATTCATCTGCATATTCTTTTAATAGGTAT
>JAWQFJ010030349.1:0-5000 GCA_034096865.1 Theodoxus fluviatilis | reverse complement strand
TGTGAGTTTCTGTGACTAAATCAACATCGCTGTTCTTCCTCCCTTTGTCAAACATCCACATTCAAGGACGAAACTACAACCACGGCCTAATTTTGAAGCGAAAATTATGAATGCCGAGTTGAAAGATAGTTCACGACCAGACGTCCTGTTGGAAAGGAGAGAGAGAGAGAGAGAGAGAGAGAGAGAGAGAGAGAGAGAGAGAGAGAGAGAGGGGCTGAAAAAGAAACCCTCGGGTCCTTTTCTCTTTTCTCCCACATTTTATTGAAAGACTGCCTCAAATAAAGAACGCCAACCAAATGGAGGGGTGAGCGACGCTCCTCTACGCAACGCCGTTGGGGCAACTTCCCCATCCTGCCCAAATCATGGAGAGGACGAGAGGGGGAGAAAGGCGACCATTCTGTGGCGTGATTTGAACTGGCCTTCCAGGCGGCGGTCCGGGACCGCTGCCACGTAACCCAAGCTCCGGGAGCCAGGTCTTTGTGCGGGGCAAGGCGACGCTGTCCCCAGCAGCTAATGACACGGCGTAGAGCCCGCGTGACGTGAAATTGACTCTAATGACGCGGCGGCTTACAGATGGTCATTATGGGGCACTCCGTGGAGGCCTGGACGACTCACAAAGAGCACCACACGTGTGGAAGGGTGGGTGGGTGGTGGGTGTGGGGTGTGTGAAGGACTTGAGGGGTCGAGTTTTGAAGGACTAGGGGGAGGGGATCGAAGGATGACGGGAGTGTTGCGTGGGTGGGGCGGCAGATCACGTCATAGCGGGCGTAACACAAGTGACGTCTGCCGCCGTCTTAAGGGCGTGAGGGCAGAAGGACGGGGGGGGGGGGGGGGGGGGGGGGGGGGGCAGGGGAGACGGGGAGGGGGAGGGAGTATAACGGTGACGGACGACGCCACAGACGATTGCAGGGCCCGGGGGGTCAGAAGGGGCGAGGCAGACGTACGAGGAGCAGGGCAAGAGCGTGAGGACAGCTTCGTCCGTGGTTTTCATTTCAGTTTTAGGGCTTCCCCAAATGTAACGTGACGTTTGACCTGGGGGGCAGAGGAAGTGTATCTAGCAGTCTGGAGCTCTCCACGCACTCCACATCCACCTCCACCTTCACCTCTAGTTCCGTTCCTCTCCCTCCCCTTCCCCCTCCCCCTACCCTTCCCCCTTCCCTTCCCTCTCCTCTGCCCCTTTCCCACCCTTCATCCCTTCATCACCATGACATGCTGACGACGGACGTGTCTTGACTTTGTCCACGGCCGAACAAGATGACGATCTCAACGGCAAGAAGAGGCATCATGCCGTTGTGAAGAATGAGAAGGCAGTGATTCGATGGGGCAATAACTGTTTTGTCACTGTCAACGATGTGCAGTTACCATGTTAGAATGGGTCTTACAACATCCATAGTGAAGAGTTTCGAATTGGCAGATTCAGTGGCGATAACATCACGATACTGTCGACGGAAAATTGTAGGCGGCGACGGCGACGGCGACGAAGACGACGACAAAGACGACGACAATGACGTAAACGATTAAGGAGAAGAAGGAGGAGGAAAATGATGATGATGAGGAGGAGGAGGAGGGGGGAAGGAGGAGGAGGAGGAGGAGGAGGAGGAGGAGGAGGAGGAGGAGGAGGAGGAGGAAGATGATGATGATGAGGAGGAGGAGGGGGGGGGGGGGAGAAGGAGGAGGAGGAGGAGGAGGAGGGGAAACTGTGTATGTATCAAATGCTGGAAATACGGAGGGTTTTACAAACGATGGAATGGTGCGATTTAGTCGTCAACAGCCACGGCGTTCATGCTACTATACGGGAGTGGCAAAGTCGATGGTGAAGGCACACTGACGCTTCCGCTGTCAGAAGCCTTCCGTCAATATACCCAGCTGTGTGCGTCTCCACGTTGTTGGCAAAGCAGGCGCTTGGCATTGTCTGTGCTCAAATTTACTTGGCGTTGCTAATGAGAAAAACCTTATTACTGTTTTCTATAACCTTTGTGTCTGGACAGCACTAATGACGTACTGTCCTGCCATTGTCAAATAAAGTCATGCCTGACAGACCTTTGTTAGTTACTCTGACAGACAGCATGATTATTTCAACCAAGGCTCTATACAGTTGTGTCTTGACCTTGTATGTACTACATGTTTGATGACGTCGCTATTGCGTCGTCACTTACTGAGTTTATATTCTCTCTCTCTCTCTTTCTCTCTCTCTCTCTCTCTCTCTTCTCTCTCTCTCTATCTATCTTTCTTTCTCTCTTTATGTCTATCTCTGTCTGTCTGTCTCTGTCCTTCTATCTCTATCTGTCTGTCTGTCTGTCTGTCTGTCTGTCTGTCTGTCTGTCTGTCTGCCTGCCTGCCTGCCTGTCTGTCTGTCTGTCTGTCTGTCTGTCTATCTCTCTCTCTCTCTCTCTGTGCAGACATTCACGCGCGCACGCACACGTACCCTCGCACGAGCACTCAGATCCCAAATGATACACAGTAGCTTCTACAAAGCGGATCCCAACACAAGACCATTTCATGCGGGAGCTTAATGAGCCACGCCATCATTACGTGTCCACCCAGGCGCAAACGGTGTCTATTGCATTGTGCGATGGACTCCACTGCATGGGCCTGGGGACGCTCAGGGGGAAATTATGCAGCAGCTGCTGAAACTTTTTCATGGATGATACTTTATTTTCCTGGGCATCCTTTATTTTCAATTAAGTCTGACGGGGTGTCAGCTTGGCAACCCCTGAGAACCCCAGAGGCCGAACAATGAAAGGCGAGACATCAACAACAGAGGCCACACGCCTTAAGCGGAGTCGTGATGCTATCATGGCCTGTGTCTCGGCCCAACGAGCACGCCATTCATTAACTTTTAGTATACTGCGTATCATTCGAAAGCTTCGTATCGCTCCCCGTCCTCGCAAAGTCGAAGCTTGGCTGACGTGGGAGACAGAGGTCTGCTTGGATAGCAACATGTGTCCAACCCTACAGCAGCGAAGCCACGACTCGTGTGACGGAGAAGATGGATGAAGATCAAGGAATTTCGTTGGAAATGAACTTTTGCTTCTTACATTCCGATTACTCGATTTGCAAACCATTGCTACATTAGAAGAAGTGTTGCCTGCCGTCAGTTCTGTGTCAAAGGCCTGAGAGAGAAAAATGAATACATTCCATAATCAAAAGTACTCAGTATCTCGCATTTGACAAGACAGAGAAGGCCCTTACATGTTTAATTTGACTACGGTGAAGAACCGAACAGTCTTTTCAGGCCATGAACAAACACATCTCGTCTGGGACTGCGAAATTGCTTGAGTTACATGAGGTTACAGCACACGCAAAGTTATAGCATCCTTCCATACTTCCAGATAGTAAGATAGCAAAGACTCTGTGTACGAAGAGATACGAATCGCCAGCTAGCAGGAAACACGAATTGATGGTGTTTGCATTATCTGCAATTTGTGTTTGGCACACTTGCTCATGAAGTTTTCCCTTTAATTCCTGGTCCTACTATCTTTTCTGTATACACATTTTTTTATCTTATCTTATTTAATTACATTAAAAGTTCTCCCGGTGAAGATATGACGAAAGAAATGCAGACCGATTGTGCCTTTCACCATGGCCATGGGGATCAATGACTGAAAGTGACTAGAGAAGGTGGTGCTTCACTACTGTGTGTGTCTATTCTTGCCGCCACCTTCATCGAATAGCTGTGTAAGACATGCAGTCTTAAAGCTGGCACAACTGTCCCTAGTCTTGTCCAGCTCAGTCAAATTCAGACAAAGTTAACATAGAGATCTACAGTCAGACACGGACAGACTCTACACAGAGAGCTACAGTCAGACTTGAACAGACTCTACACAGAGAGCTACAGTCAGACTTGGACAGACTGTACACAGAGAGCTACAGTCAGACTTGAACAGACTCTACACAGAGAGCTACAGTCAGACTTGGACAGACTGTACACAGAGAGCTACAGTCAGACTTGAACAGACTCTACACAGAGAGCTACAGTCAGACTTGGACAGACTCTACACAGAGAGCTACAGTCAGACACGGACAGACTCTACACAGAGAGCTACAGTCAGACTTGGACAGACTCTACACAGAGAGCTACAGTCAGACTTGGACAGACTCTACATAGAGAGCTACAGTCAGACACGGACAGACTCTACACAGAGAGCTACAGTCAGACTTGGACAGACTCTACACAGAGAGCTACAGTCAGACTTTGGACATACTATACACAGAGAGCTAAATTCAGACTTGTTAAGACTCTACATAGAGAGCTACAGTCAGACTTGGACAGACTCTACACAGAGAGCTACAGTCAGACACGGACAGACTCTACACAGAGAGCTACAGTCAGACTTGGACAGACTCTACACAGAGAGCTACAGTCAGACTTGGACAGACTCTACACAGAGAGCTACAGTCAGACTTGGACAGACTCTACACAGAGAGCTACAGTCAGACTTGGACAGACTCTACACAGAGAGCTACAGTCAGACTTGGACAGACTCTACACAAAGAGCTAGTCAGACTTGGACAGACTGTACACAGAGAGCTACAGTCAGACACGGACAGACTCTACACAGAGAGCTACAGTCAGACTTGGACAGACGCTACACGGAGTGCTTCGTTCCATCCACAGAATGGACTGTCCCGTCCCAGGAACACATAGTAGAGCGGCCATCCTGTTTCCTCCACCTTACATTTTCACCTGACGTGCTTTCCTTGGCGTCCCCGTGTGTTCGTGTTATTGTCTGGTCATGCATACTGATGTTCACTGACGTCACGGAACGCACACCACTGTTCCATTGACATACAAAAGTAGCAGCATGTTCAAATAATGAATAGCAATGTACACGGAAAGAGGACTGACTTCTAGTTTACATCATGCAGGGTATTCAGTGTCATCACATATTTCGTACATGGTAACTTTTGCTTTTGTTCTTGTATTTCACATCTTTCTTGCTGACTTAATTGGCAACGTTTTTCTCCTGCAAGGTAAACGAACACCATTTCGATTTATC